>JANHAO010001652.1:0-31911 GCA_026873985.1 Saraca asoca
CAAACAGATTTTTTTGTTTTTGTAGAACCAAAAAACAAAAAAACTGTTTTTGAAAAGAAAAAAACAGGTTCTCAAACAGCCCCTTATGTTTTTTGATGGGTCAACCCCTTGAACTTTAACACTGCCCATTAGCAATCCTGACTGGTTTTGAACCACTCACACGGGTAAATGCATTTTATCATGTTCTTCGAAATGTCAGAGATGTGCCTTCTCAATCTACAACTCCTAATGAGTCATCTGCCTTGATTAAATCCGATATTAGAGGGGGTTGTAGTAGTAGTAGAGGAGTAAGAGGAAGGGGGCGTGATTTTAGTAATGCCTACATCTGTCATTATTGCAAAAAACCTGGTCATATCAAGAAAAATTGTCCCAAGTTAAAAAATGCACCACCTCGATTTGTACAAACTAAAACTAGTACTCTTGCACTAAAGTCTAAGCGTACTTGTGGAATAATCATATCTAAAGAGGAGTATGCTCGATAACTTCAACTCCAAGCCTCTTAGCAATCATCACCCATCCAGTCCACTGCCGCTATGGTTCAGACAGGTAGTCCTACTATGTGTCTCTCCACTTCCAATATTAGATGGGTTATTGATTTAGGTGTTATTGATTATATGATGGGTAATGCAGGTATCTTGTCTTCTTTTCACAACTCCTCCGCCTCTTATGTTAATTCAGCTAATGGGTTTACTGCTTTTATTATTGGAAGTAGTATAGTTAATGTCGCACCTATTATTTCTTCATCCAATGTTTTATGTCTTGCCAAGTTCCCATTCAATTTACTTTCTGTCAGGCAATTAACATGTACCTATAATTGTGGCTTTTTCTTTTTTTCTAGTTATTGTGTTTTTCATGATCTTTTGATGAAGATTTTTGGTAGGAGGATACGAATTTGGTGGGTTGTACGTGCTTGATGAAAAAGTTCCTTAGCCAATTGTTGCATTTGCTACCTTTACATCAGTTACATTGTCGCTTGGGTCATCTTTGTTTACTGTCTTTAAAGAAATTGTATCCTAGTTTAACATTTGTTTCTACTTTAAATTGTGAGTTATGTTAGTTTGCTAAATAGCATCGTCAACCTTATATTCTTCAAATCAATAAACAGATTGCATCCCCTTTTGAGTTAGTACATTCAGATATTTGGGGTCCTTGTCCTGTTATTTCCAAATTTGGTTATTGTTATTTTGTTACTTTTGTTGATGACTATTTGAGAGTTACATGGCTTTATTTGATGAAAAATCGATAAGAATTGTTTGATATTTTTTGTATCTTTCATGTTGAAATTAAAATCAATTCCAAACACCTATATGCAACTTTCGACGTGATAGTGCTAGAGAATACTTTTTAGTAAAGTTTTCTTATTTGTCATAGCACGTATAATTCATCAGTCATCTTGTGTAGTTACTTCACAACAAAATGGGGTAGCTGAAAGAAAAAATCGTTACCTATAAGAGGTAGCTCGTGCTCTCATTTCAAATGAAAGTGCCTAAGATGTTCTAGGCAAATGCGGTTGCTATAGCTTGTTTTTTGATCAATCATATGGCATCTTCGATTCTTGATGGGCAGGTCCTTTGTTCTCTTCTATTTCCTTCTCAGACATTGTTTTCTCTCACTACGCATGTTTTGTTTAGGATCATCATCCTCAAATTTCTAAGTTAGATTGGAAATGTGTCTATCTTGGATATTCTCTAACTCAAAAGGGATATTGAAGTTATTCCCTTGAATTAGGTCATTATGTTATTTCTTCTGATGTTAATTTCTTTGAGCCCACTCGATTCTTTGGATCTTTTGAGTCTTATTGCTTGGTGTTAGATTCTGAATTTGTTGATGAACATTTCCTTGTGCATTCCACTCCTCAAGATTCTCAGGTCTCTTCCACTAAAACTTGAATTTCTCCTCCCATTAAGTATGTTTACACTCGTAGAGTGCCGTTTTAGAGGCACTTTCTCATGATGGGTGGCATGCTACTATGGAGGAAGAAATAATGGCTCTTGAGGCCAATCAAACTTGGGATGTTATGCCTTTATTGCATGGTAAGTAACTTATTAAGTGCAAATGGATGTTTACTATGAAAGTTAATCTGGATGGTTCTGTTGCTTGATTGAAAGCTCGCTTAGTGGCAAAGGGGTATGCTTAGAATTGTAAGATCGATTATTCCAAAACTTTTTCTCCTGTGGGTAAGAGGACTTCTATCCCTTTATTTATCTCTCTTGTTGCCTCTCAAAATTGGGTTCTTTATTAGCTTGATGTGAAAAATGCTTTTCTCACTGGTGATTTACTTGAGCAAGCGTATATTGAGCAATCACCTGGTTTTGTTACTCAGGGCAAGTATGAAAAAGACAAAGTGTGCAGGTTGAAAAGGTCTTTGTACGGATTGAAATAGTCTCCTTGGGCCTGGTTTGGAAAATTTAGTGATGTGGTCATGGAATTTGGGATGCAAAAAAGTGATCATGATCATTTTGTTTTCTATAAACAATCATATTTTGGTTGTATACATCTAGTTGTCTATGTGGATGATATTGTGATTATTAGCAGTGATATCAGCAGTGATAGTTTGGGCATTTCAAAATCGAAGACTTTTCTCTAAACCAAATTTTAGATTAAGGACTTAGGAGCACTTTGGTACTTCTTGGGTATTGAGATTGCTTGAAATAAGCAAGGAATTTTCTTGTTACAAAGAAAAATGTGCTTGATCTTTTGAACGAGACAGGTTTGCTTGCGACCAAACCGTGTAATACCCCTATGATTCCAAATGTTAAGCTTGGATTGGAAGACGAAGAACTACTAGAAGACGCAGAATGATACAGATGGTTTGTGGGGAAATTGAACTATTTACTATCATTAGGCTTGACATTTCTTTCCCAGTTAGTGTAGTAATTTAGTTCATGAATTCTCTCACATATAAAAATATCTGAAGAAGGCATCTGGGCATGGAATCTTATACAAAAATATGGCCATTGTACAATAGAAGGCTTTTCTGATGTAGATTGGATAGGATGTCCTATGGACCAAAGATCTACTTGAGGATATTGTGTGTTTGTTGGTGGAAATCTTTTGTTTTGGAACAATAAGAATCAAGCTTTTGTATCTTGGTCAAGTACAAAATCTGAATATCGGGATATGGCTCATGTTACATCTGAGCTTGTGTGGATTTTTTACCTTTTTTGTCAACTTGGGATTAAGTCCTCTAAAGCTATGTAGTTGTGGTGTGATAATCGGGCTGCCACTCATATTGCTATAAATCTAGTCTTTCATGAGCGAACAAAGTATATAGAGGTTGATTGTCATTTTGTTAGGCAAAAACTCTAGGAAGGAGTAATTGATCTAAGGCATATTAGAATTGGGGATCAACTTGTTGGCTTATTTATTAAGGCACTTTCGGGAAAATAGTTTGATAATATTTGTAAGTTTGTAACAAGCTGGACATATTTGATATCTACTCTCCAGCTTGAGGGGGAATGTTAGTGAATAGGTTAGTTAAATTGATAAAATTATGATTAGATAAGTGATAAACTTATATAGGATAAGTGATAAACCTAGATAGGATAAGTAATAAGTCTAGAGAGGTCAATAAATTATAGATGTATTAGGATTCTATTTCATGTACATATCTTTAATATAAATACTTTGCTTAGCTCATTGTTAAGCACAACTTTATAATATCTTCTCTCTCTCCCTCTTAACGATATTAATAAACAATTAAGGTTTTTATAGTTTCTTCATACTTTAAGGGGGCAATTTATAACTTTTTTTAAGGGTGTAATTTGTAGGTTTTTAAAGTTTAAGGGGGGTAATTTGTCACTTAGTGAAACTTCAAGGGTGTAAAGTGTAATTTCCCCTTATTTTCCACATCACAATCCTTTTGGAGATTGGAAAAGGTTTATCTATCTATTCCAAGGGTCTTTGTCAAACAGATTCCAGGCATTTTTGCTGGGGTATTTTCTTTCATGTAAAGTTTAAACATTGCTATTTTGTCTCTGAAAAGGAATTTTAATTATTAACATTTTCCAATTACTCAATATCAACCTTTGTTCTTGGTGTGGGACAAGATTATGTTTGTTACTTTGTTTTGGCTTACAGCTCATGGTTTTTTGTGATGGATGAGTTTAACTGACTTGAAAAGGGATTGGGACTATGTTCTGGTCTTTGATTAGATGGTTTCTTTAGTTTTATTTTCCAGTAGTTTTTAGTTTTTTATCCTTTCTTTTGAGGATTGCTTATTCTCTTATCATGTTCTCTTCTGTCTGTTAATACTATTGTTTTTTCATAAAAAAAAAAAATTCCAATTATTATTCCTGTCATCCACATCAGAATGTGGGCATGTTGACTTTCTGTGAGAACTGTTGCTAAGCTTTAACATAGTGCTATTAATTTTCATCTCGTCTTATTTGGGGTAGATATCTAGTGTGTTCTCTGTGCTGAGAGTACAAATAATGAATAATGATTTGGGTGCTCGTAGGAAGCTGCTGATTTGAAAGAAAAACTTGAGAACTGTGAAGTGGAAATTGAGGCCAGTAAGAGAACCAATGAGCTGAATCTTCTTCCACTAAGCAGTTTCACTACTGAGCCGTATGTCTTTCATGACCTGTATGCTTTATATTCACTGCATTTTATTGTGTTTTTCAATTTCTTGGGTATTCAGCCTCTGTAATATTATTGTATGCTTTATATTAACTTTTTGACAGTTAATGTCATATATGTTTTTTTATTCATCTAGTAAATATAAAATAATCCTTTTTTTTAAACAATATATTCGTTGTGTTGGCTTTGACAACCCATCATAGAGTAGTCTCTCCGTAATCTTGTTGTGGCTCTTTTTCTTCTTAAGTCAAAACTAAGATACATTCAGTTGTTGCTGTGCATTATATTTAATTTAAGGTATACTCATTGGCAAATATTAGTATAATTTCTTGGGTATTCAGTTGATGTCAACATAATAAATCCTAATAATAAATTGCATAATATGCAAGCATTCACCTATGCTCTAGTCCCATCAGTGTTTTTATGCATGCTATATCTGTTGGCATGTTTAGAGTTCTGTTTTCTGTTGCAGGTGGTTAGCACCAATTGAAACAGATGGCTTAGTTGAAGAAAATCGCTTGGTTGTCCCAAAAGTTCCTGCAGGTGTTTCTGGAACAGCATTAGCTGCTTTGCTCTTGCGTGATGGGTGGAGTGTGAGTCTTCAGAGCTCTACTTTTCAAATTGTTTTGTTCTTTTTTAGATTTATGCATATAGATCGTATAATTTTTTTTCCTTTATATGTTGAAGTTGGCAAAAATATATGTAAAATATCAAGAGGCTGTTGATGCTCTGCGGCATGAACAATTGGGTAGGAAGGAATCTGAGGCAATTTTGCAAAGGGTATGCTTAATATTGTGCCTCTTTTTATTCTTGATTTCAAAGTGAGCGTGATGCTACATCTGATTGGCGAAGTTCTTAATCTTTTATGCCATATACTTTGTGTTTATAGGAGAAGTTTGTAGCTATTTTTCTTTTTCGATTGCTTATCCTCTTATCATGTATTATTTTGCTTTCTTTTAATAATATTTCTTTATCATAGGAACCTGTGTTTGCATTGAAAATTTGGCTGTCATGATTTTAGAGTATATGCCAATAATTGCAAGCCAAAACATGATTAAAAATGGTGTGACAAAAAGTGAACTGATATTATATTTTTTTTTTCCTATTTAATTGGTTGAACTGAAATTTTGTTTTGCCTATGGTATACATAAATGATGGATCTTTAGATTAGTGTGTGTGTGTGTGTGTGTGTGTGTGTGTGTATATATTTGGTTATGCTTTATGGAATTCATGCTATTTTTTATTACAATAGAAACTTTTTTAATTTCACTTTCTAATTTTCAGCCATAACTATTTCAGTATTATGAATTATCTGTCACTATAAAATTTGATGTTTTTAATGATTTCTTCCTCCCTGTCTATGTATATTAGATTGATAGATGCATTTATGTTTTACTCTTATTTCAGGTTTTGCATGAGTTAGAGGAGAAAGCAGAAGCCATTGTTGATGAAAGAGGTATCTGTTTTTTAACTAGATTTTTTGAGAGAATATGGGTTAGGGTGGGGGTCAATTTACACCACCATAAGGGTTACACCCTTACACTAATATCTGGATATTGGCTGTTCATTTTGGCTTCATCTAATGGCTATAAAGCACTCAATTTAATAGTGAAGCCCGACTTTAATGATGGGAAACAATAAGTCTGACTTTGGAAAGGAGAAAAATCGATGTCTTTAAATTCAAGAGGGGTTGTAACCAGTGGAGGAGCCACAGAGGTGGGAGTGTGCAAATGAAGACACTGAACCCCAAATTTCCTATTAAATATGTTATACACCATTAGTGCACTACACCCCCTTTGTTCTTCAGCCAATGTACTTCAACACATTGAAGAATTTGGTTGTTGAAACATAATGCAAATCGAATTTTAGCCAAATAATGATATGTACAGAGTTATGGTATTTTTTGTATACATAACAAAATTTGAACAAGTTAGGTAATGAATAAATGGGATAGTTTCAATCAAATTCTAATAAATATATAGGAAGTGGAGCTGAGTAAATCAAAATAAGTGAGTACAGTGTTTCTTATTTATTTGTGAATTCGATTGTGTTTGCATGTGCATACTTTTTAATGACATTGATAATGAGTTGATTTGATTATTCAGCAATCTTAGCATATAAAACTTTGTCAAGGACAATTATGAAATAGGAGTCTTTTTAATTGTATCTTTTTATTGTTTAATCAACATTAGTAGATTGATATTGTTATGACAAAAATTTTTATAATATTCAAATTAAGTGCCTTAATGTGTACCCATTGTTCTCGAGTTCTTGACTTCGCTACTGACTGCAACTTTAAATTGGTTCCTGTTCTTCACTTATCTTCTATTTTAAAATGTTGAAGCTTGGTCCATTGAATTTGGAAGCTACTCATGTGAGAGAATCATTTTTTTTTTTAAGTTTGATGGTTTGCGCTGACTTATATGTCTATATATTTAAAAAATTTCCTACCAATAAAATAAATTTCTTTTTTCTTAACTCAATACTGTACATTGTCATAGTCTTTCTACTAAAAGAATATACTGTTTTATAAATGCAGTGGAGCATGAAAAGATGGCTGAGGCATACTCTAGGATGAATCAAACATTGCAAAATTCTCTTGCTGAAAGGGGAAATTTAGAGAAAGCCATCCTGGAACTGAAGGTTTGCAGCAAAATGTACAGTCCATTTGCACATCCTTTATACCTCCATATATGCTAATGTATAATTTTTTTCAGGCTGAACTCAGAAGGCAAGAACGTGTTTGTAGTCTTGCCCAGAAAGAGATTGGTGATCTTCAGAAACAGGTAATAGAAAGACATCGATTTTCTGCTAGCTGAATAATTCTGTAAATATGTTGTCAAGTTATTTGATTTGTGCTTGAGTGGGGAAGTGCTTAAATTTGATTTATTGAAATGGTTGCACTGGTAGCTGTTAGAATTATAAGAAAAACATTCTTGAGCCTTCTAATAGCTTAAGCTTTTAGGAACAATTGGCATGTGATATGGTATCATAGCCTCCTAGATTGAAAGGTCAGGGTTTAATTCCTGCCATCTCCAGTCTTTTGATTAATTTCAGCATAAGGTAAGGTAGGCGTGTGCTATGTCCACGCTTCAAACCCAGAAGCCTATCACGTGAGGGGGCGTGTTAGAGTTATAATAAAGCTATTCTTGGACCTTCTCCTAATAGCTTAAACTTTGGGAAACAATTGGCACTTGAGAGTAACTATTAAAAGTGAGCTTAAATTACTATATTGCTCCTTTTACTTTTACAATTTTTAATTATATCTTTATAGTTTAATAGTTTGGAATTGAATCTTCATACTTATTTTTGTTTCTAATTGGATACTTCTCATCACTTTCTGGTTAAATTCAGTTAGTAATTGACTCATGTGGACAATGCTTTGTTGATGTAACTTAACGATTATTGATGAAAAGGTTTCCTACCATTTGCATGTGTTTTAAGTGACAACAAAATTATTTTGTTTTTAGAAGGAAATTTGGAGTCATGTGCTTCTCAGGTCAAAAATTGTTAATGGGTTGTTGTTCACATATGTTGATTACTGACAAAACTTAATAGAATAATAACAAGAGGTATCCAATTATGAGTAAAAATAAGTGTGAGGACCTGATTACAAACTTCTAAACTATAAGGACCAAATTAGAAACTGAGTGAAATTGTAAGGAGCAGCAGAATAATTTAACCTAAAAATAATTATCAACTATGCAAGGGCTGCAATTTTCTTTTTCTTTCACCTGAAGAGTTGGGTTTTCCTATAACATTTGTTTATCATGCTCATCTTGTTGTGGATCTCTACTACTGTAACCATCATGACCTTTATGGATTAGTTCGTTCTCTATTTTTCTTGTTTGATTTTTTTAGGTGACAGTTCTTTTAAAGGAATGCCGAGATATACAACTTCGTTGTGGGTCTGTTGGGTTTGATGCTACTGATGATACTACAGATATTGCTTTTGGGACAAGTACAGAGACTGGAACTGAAAAAGTTATCTCAGAGCACCTTGTAAGCTTTTTGGCCTTTTTAATTTTGGGACCTGTTTTCCTTATACCTGTCTAAGTCATTCTTTCCTATTTATTCTATTGAAATTGGGAAGCAGTTGACGTTCAAGGACATCAATGGACTAGTTGAGCAAAATGTCCAACTTAGGAGTCTTGTACGTAGTCTTTCTGACCAGATTGAAAATAAGGAGATGGAATTTAAGGTTGGTTGGCTAGGAATTCTCCTTTTTTTACCTTCCTTGTGCTTAAGGACTAGTAGAACATCTGAATATTGCCCTTTTACTATTAAACTTCAGGAGAATCTTAAAATTGAGCTCAAGAAGCATACTGAAGAAGCTGCTTCTAAAGTTGCAGCTGTTTTACAGAGAGCAGAGGAGCAAGGGCAGATGATTGAATCACTTCATGCTTCTGTAAGCTTTTATTATGGCCCACCATTTTGTTATTTATGGAAATTTGACCAATAAATTCATTGTGGTTTTGTTAACATTCATTATTTTTAACCATGAACAACTGATTTCAACCCCATTGTAGGTCGCAATGTATAAGAGGTTGCATGAGGAGGAGCATAATCTTCAGTTATCCCATCCCCAGTCTTCAGAAGCTCCTGCAGGTTCCTACAAAAATTTGCATATTTAGTTTTCCTTTGACATTTTTTTAATTATTTTCCATTTGAGTCCTGTTTTTATTGAGGGGAAGGAATTGGTAGTTTTCATCATCTGTCACTATCTCACAAAAGCTTTCTAATTCTTGTATGTGCCCAGTCATTATATTGTTACTCATGAAGCAACCTATTTTGCTGATAGGTGAAAGGGTCCGCATTATTTTATTTTATTTTATTGGGAGGGGGGGGGGGGGTAAATGGCATGCAAGTCACACTGCCAAATAGGATGTAAATAGACCAGAAATAAAAAATGCTATTCACTTCATAGTTGTTAAAACCAAACCTGCCATCAATCCGGAGGAAGGTCTGGGATATTTATCGATATATTGTATCCATATTATTTACTCCATATAATCCACTTATGAGCAGCCTTATGTGAGGCAGCCAGGAGGTGGTCGTTGATGCTATACCTAATATATATATATATATATATATTAGTATTTTTACCATATTATTAATTCTTCCTAGACATATATTTTGTGCTTACGAAATAGGATGTAAATAGACTAGAAATAAAACATGCTATTCACTTTATAGTTGTTAGAAACCAAACCTGCCATCAATCTGGAGGAAGGTCTGGGATATTTATTGATATATTGTATCCATATTATTTACTCCCTATAATCCACTTATGGCCAGCCTTATGTGAGGCAGCCAGGAGGTGGTCTTTGATGCATTACCTTAGATATATATTAGTATTTTTTCTATATTATTAATTCTTCCTAGACATATTTTATGTGCTTATGAAGATCATAAGATAATTCTTGCTTGTTCATTGTCAAATAAGTCTATGCCACTCTTAGATATCCTGATGCTCTGCTTAACTTATATTGATTCTAAAATATTTAGCTGTTGCAGAAGGAGGAAGAAACAATCGTAAGATGTCAATTGAAAGTTCGCAGGTATAGATGACATTTGGACTTTAAAATAAAAACAACCATTTGTCATTTCATACTTCTCAAAATATATTGTTATTTACATTATTATAGGAAGCTGCTAAGAAGTCCTTGGAACAGGCTGCAGAGCATGCGAGGTGCCTTGAGGATGATGTAGCAAAGTTGAGGTGAAGTTGCTAAGAGTTATTCCTCTTCCTCTTGTTTCTGAAGGACCTTGGTTCTTAGTTGTTTGGTGGTTGTTTATTTCTGTCTTTCTTTTTCAAATAATAAAAGGACTTGATAAAAAAGAAGAGGTTCACAGAGCTGGAAAAGACAATAGAAAAACAGCACAACAAAAGAACCTGAAAGTTACTACACCAGTTCAAAAGAGCAAATTAATCCCTGTGCATATCAGCCAAAGGAACACCTTTAAATCTCACAAAAGATGGGAGAAAGAATTCTCTGGTAAAAAATTCTGAAATCACGCTCCAGAAAATGCACCACTCCAGCATAGAGTACACATCTTCTGAGGTCCATGCTATCCTTGATTCCTTTCTACTCCCAATTCCAAAAACCTTTAAATTTTATGGAGATTGGAGAGAAAATTATCAAATATTGGTAGAGAAACCCAGTGCTCTCCTAACTTCAGGAATAACACAGTTCCAACCTGTCATGTTCTGAAGAGATACTCAAGTTTTGTTTGAATTTTTCTATAGAGAAATAAATTTTATTAGGAGGGCATGAAAGAGTTACAGATGCAGAGGATAATTTTCCTCCTAGGAGCCCCCTCCAAAAAAAGCCATACAAGTAAGTTTCCAAATAAAAAAAAGGGAAACTAAATATGTGTTTTGTTTATTCTTAGTGGACAATTGTAGCAATATATCCCTTGGGAAATTCTATTAAAAAGATAATCCTTGGGAAAATCTTCTTACAGAAGGTACAGGACTTGTACTTCTATGCACTGAACTGATTTCAATTATTTGGATTTGCTTTTGAAATAATACTAATTTCCGCATTTTAAGACGCCCTTAGGCTTTTATGTAATGATTGAAAATGTCTATTTGACTGAAAAAATGTTAGTTGGCAAATTTAGCCAAATGTAATTGAATCATGCAACAAAAGTTACATTTCTTATTGGTCCTTTTAAATACTATCAATAATTCTTGGTTCTTTGTTCTGGATACACACCCTGACTCCATTGGGGAGAAGTTACTGAAATTCATTCCTGGAACTCTTACACTTTTTAAGGTGTAGTTGTAAATGTATAATAATGATATTATTCCCCAACTAATCAATTCAAATTTCTAATTCTCTATGCTTATATCTTGTTATGAAGGTCTTCAAAATGTGTATACTATATACCCTTATTCCTCATCCGTGTCATTGTCAATTTTTTCTTCCAAAGCACTTTCTGCTTAGGATCTAATGCTTGTTGCGTTCTAACTTTTTGGACCATTAAAACTGATCTGTATGCTCCTATCACTAATATTTTATGCTGTCTGTATGGCACATCTTTAGTCTGGATTTTGTTATGTCTTCAGGAGTGAGGTTATTGTATTACGATCAGAACGCGACAAGTTGGGACTTGAAGCAAATTTTGCTAAAGAGAGACTTGATAGCTTTATGAAAGAATTTGAACAGCAGGTGAGTATGTGGCTGTATGGTACTCTTTATTCTCATTTCTTGTTTTCCATGTGATTTATGAATTTAATTGTACCTCCATCTTTTATTATGGTTAACTTATTAGAAAGCTGAAGCCAATGCAATTTTAGCAAGAAATGTGGAGTTTTCTCAGCTAATTGTTGACTACCAAAGAAAAATACGTGAAAGTTCTGAGTCATTGCTTGCTGCAGAAGAGCTCTCTCGAAAGCAATCCATGGAGGTTAGATTTTATAAACTTGCATATTAAGAAATATCTGTTTCTTCTACAAACTCATTCCCTATCTTCTGTCTCAGTTGTCTGTTTTGAAGCATGAAAAAGAAGTGATATTAAATGCTGAAAGGAGAGCATCTGATGAGGTTCGAAGTTTATCAGAAAGGGTGCAGCGCCTGCAGGTTATGATTGAGACAGCTTTGGCTTTTAATTTTCTCATTTTCTTTATGTTGTGCACACTCTCACAGTTAAATTTGCAGGCTAGTTTGGATACCATTCACAGTGCTGAGGAAGTTCGAGAGGTAGTTTGTTATCATTTTTTTTAATTTTATTTTATTTTGGTAGATCACTATTTTGACAATTCTACCTATTGTTAAAATTTATAGGAAGCAAGAGCTGCAGAGAGGAGATCACAAGAAGAGTATATAAAAAAATTGGAGGTGTGTTTTCTTATGAGTACCTAGGATTGGATCCCATTGATAGTGTGGATTCCTGAGAGAGAAAGGCATATGAGTTTTTATATCAAACTGGGGACCCTGAATAAAAAATTGTGGGTGCCCTGTGCAAATTCATGTGCCTGTATTGCAGAAATTTTGGGTGCATTTGCTTTAACTATTTTCTGTTTTCATTTTCATTGAAAATAGAAAACTTGTAAGAAAATGTGTTTGGATAGCTTTTGTTATTTTCATTTTCTAGAAAATGGAGTCCTTTTGTTTCTGAAAATTTAGAAAACAATTAGTGTTTCCATTTCTACATGGTGACTATGTTGAAATGATTTAATCTTATTATAGTAAACTATGAGAATCATCACCACTATTATCTATTTCCACCTACCACTAACCCCCACCTCCACCACCCCTGCCTCCATCTCCACTGCTACCACCACCACTGCCGTTGCCTACACCTCCACCGCTTCCATCACCACCACCACCACCATCGTTGCCACCACCTCCACCTCCCCTGTTGCCATCTCCTCCTCCTCATCTGTCACCACCGTACCTCCACCTCCGCTGCGGCCACCTCATCTCTACCTCCACCTCCGCAGCGGCCACCTCATCTCTACCTCCACCTCCACCGCCACTTCCATCTCCACTTACACCGCTTCCACAACCAGCCATCATCAATCATCACTGCCTACAATTACCAACCACCACATGATCACTTATTACCATTGTGCACCACCTCCATTAATACCACCCACCATTACTACCATGGTCAACAATCCACCTCCATTGCCTCTGACACCACCACTCATACCCACTATCTACCACACTACCAACATCCACCTTCATTGTTGTTTGCCAAAACCACCATCCAGAATCACAATTACTTCTACCACCACTACTCACACCACCATAACCAACCATAAACCATCTCATAGTTATTGTTTTGAGATGAAAATGAAAATTATATTTGAATAAATACCAATCACATTTTCAAGAAAATGAAAATCTAAAAACGAAAATCATTTACAGAGAATGAAAATAGAAAATATTTTCACAAACCAAACGTACCTTTATGATGTCAATCTGTGGAAATTGAGGAGATTCAAATTCTTAGAACTAATTTCTTAACTTTCCAAAGAACTTCATGTGTGGCTTTAATACATTTTAATTATTTGTAAATTGTTATTTGGTGTCTTGCTTTAGTGACTTTAGTTTAATAATTATGTTACAGATATAATAAAACCATTCATGGCCCTTCTCTTAATAGCTTAAGCTTTTGGGATCAGCTGGCACTTGACATTGTCTTATAGCCTTTTTGACCAAGAGGTTAAGGGTTAAAATTAAGATTAAATTTCAGCACGTGGTAAAGGTTGGCCTATGTTCTGTGCATGCTTTGAGCCCAAAGGGCTTTTGCTTGAGGGGTCGTCTTAGAGTTATAATAAAGCCATTTCTGAGTCTTTTCCTAACTGTAAGCTTTTGGGGTCAACTAACAGTTGACAAATTTATTGTTATGGCTCTTACAATTTGTACATCTGCAGAAGGAATGGGCAGAGGCAAAGAAAGACCTGCAGGAACAGCGGGAAAATGTCCGGACATTCACACTAGACCGTGAGCAGACCATAAAAAATTACATGAGACAGGTGGAGGAATTGAACAAAGATTTGGCTAATGCATTGCATTCAGTTTCTGCTGCTGAGTCTAGGGCATCTGTTGCTGAGGTGCTTGTTTTAGATTACTCTTGTCTATGTGCCTTGTTGGCTTATTCTTAACTGTTGTGAAGAAGACTAACTTTTTCACTTTTAATCTCTTTCCACAGGCAAAACTTGCCAGTTTTCAAAGCAAAATGAGTGCAACTGATGATAAGGTGTATTTTCTTTGAATTTAGTTTTTCTTTTGGTCACTATTTATGATATGGGGATTGTAAATTGTTCATTTATTATGTGTTTTTTTAAGGAGAATTGCTTGCCCTCCCTTTTCATGTCTCCTTTTTCATAATCAAATTTTCTTTTTCTATAAAATGAAATCAGTTCAAGTAGATACATGCCATTTGTTCTGGATCAAATATTTTGTTGACATAAAGTATCTATTTTACATAAATGCTAAACTGTGAGATAGTACCAGTTTGGTGTCATTATAGGGGATTTTAGATTGCCTGTATAGCTGGTAGTGCTGTATTGCTCTGTGTTTAATTTTCTATGACATATCTTCCCTAAGATTGTATGGTTGACCTTATTTGTTTTGTATAATGACTTGCTCTATTGGATGTAGCTTGTTGAAATGGATGCTGCGAAGGGGACTTCCACTTTGTCCGGTGATGAGGTTGGTGTGTCATTTTTTAAGTCTCTATTTGACCTAGGGATGTGCCTGTGAAGTGAATGGTCTACTTGTGCAAAGAATCCAGAAACACCTTACATGAAAAGGGGAAATGATGCCTATTTTTTTAAAATACCTAGGTTATCAATGTTGCCTATAGGATTTACTAGTTTGACCAAGAAACTTGCCCCTTTGTATTTTTTTCAGCGTAATATTTATTTACATGTATTTTTTTTACAGAAAAAGAAAATATTATTAAAAGAAGAAAGAAGAGTGCTTGGGAAAGTTTCTTTCTATCTATGTTCCTTACACATTTTTGACCAGAGAGGATATCTTCCATACGGCAAAACTTTTTCAATCCATGTGGGCTTTATATTTCTGAAGAAAGGTTGAATCAGGACTGCCCTAGTATTACCATCTATTCTAACAGTAAAGAAAATGAACATCTTAACTTTGTCTAAGATTGTTTGAACCTTATTGCAAAAGAGGAAGAAAAAAATTCAGAATATGCATGTATGTTCCTTTCTTAGTTTACTGGTATTTGTTTAGAACTTATTTGTTATCCATATAATATGTTGCATTTATTATATGTCTTCTTCCATGGCTTATGTTGTGTTTTTGTCTGACATGATTTTAGGTAGTTGCTGAATTGCATAAAGCGAACGAGGAGCTTGAAAAATTGAAACAGGAAGCAGAGGCTAACAAAGGTCACATGCTTCAGGTTTTCTCTTTTCCTTCTACCTAACAGTTGATGTGTAATTTACTTTGATCTAAATATTTGGCCACAATATATTTTGCAGTATAAGAGCATAGCTGAGGTGAATGAAAATGCACTGAAACAGATAGAACTTGCTCATGAAAACTCTAAGATTGAGGTATTATGGCATTACTGAGTCTTGAAAGCTCTTTTTTGAATCCTAATGTTATTGTAATACATGCATCTTCCTTAACCCATATTTAGGCTAGCAATACAAAGAAAGTGCTTGAAGCTGAACTTCAATCATTAAGAGAGAGGATTACAGAGTTGGAAAATGAATCTACTTTGAAATCTGAAGAAGTGGCCTCTGCTACTGCCAGAAAGGATGAGGCTCTTGCATCTTCCTTTGCTGAAATAACACATCTAAAAGAAGAGATCTTAGCTAAATCGTGAGTTATTATTGTGTTGGATTATCTTTGCCTGCCTCTTTTAATAATATTTTCTTTTTCCATAAAAAAAAATTATCTTTCCTGTAGTTCAAAAATTTCAGCAATGGAAGTTCAAATGTCTTGTATAAAAGAGGACTTGGACAAGGAGCATCAAAGATGGCGTGCATCTCAAACAAATTATGAAAGACAGGTTAATTAGAGCTGTTATGAAGAAACCCTTTCCTTTGTTTTTTTTTCTTTGTGTGAAGATATTACTGCATGAATCTTATAATGTGGGACAAAGTTCCAGCATTATCTGATTGAGTTAATCTTAAATTAAGTAGGCTCTAATTATTAAATCAAACCAAAATAGAAGAGAAACGTCTGTGCTGATGTTACTGTTTATTGTTATCGTACATGTCTAGTGTCTTCCTTTGTAATAAACAATCTACATTGCTCGTTTGCTGTAATTAAATGTTTTAAAGGTTTTGTTATGAGGGTAAAAAAAAAAAAGCTTCTGTTAGCCATCCCTTGATATTAAATTTAATATTAAATGTGCTTGTGGAAGGGTTTTCCTCTTTTTTTCCTTTCAAGATCCTCAATTATTATCTGAATGTTACATCTGTGATGAAGTGACGAAAAAAAGTTTTCTCTTGTTTCCGAATTGCTACAAGATGCATCTTAACCTTGGGTATGTATAATGATCTGTTGGTGGTTTTGGTAGAAATGGGAGGGCATGACTATATCGAACTCCTGTGAAGATTGTAGCTCTATGGAGCATTTATTGGAGCATACAGGAAGGATTTTTGTGTACTGGTTTTGCCATTGATTTAGCACACACAGAATTCCCCCTTTTGTCATTGCTATGGTTTTCTTCTCATTCGGGTTTTCTTCATTGGTTTTTATCTCTTTGGTTTCCTTCAATGATTATCTATCACCCCCTGTTTTGAGATTGTGTTTCTGCTTCTGTGGAACTCTGGCTGTTCATTTGCACATTGTATAGACCGGTGCTCTTTAAATTTTTTATGACTGAAGAGTTTATTTCAATCACACTAGTAGTATGAATGTTCTGTTTAATATTTTTTCTAAGATATGGGTGTTTTGGGAAAGTGAATATCTTTCCATTCATGCTTATTCAACGAATCACTGGAATTATCACATATTCGTACCTTGATTTGTTATGTTTCTGATTTTGGAAGGTGTTCCTTGTTATTCAGGTTATCCTTCAATCTGAGACAATCCAGGAGTTGACTAAAACATCACAAGCACTTGCCTTGCTGCAAGGGGAGGCATCTGAATTGCGTAAACTGGCTAATGCTCAGAAAATTGAATATGTAAATTTCTGGTTCTGGTTGAAGTTTCTGTTTGTGTTGTCAATTATTTAGTATTTATGTACATTGACATTTTTATTCAATTTATATAATATAATTTAGAATAGGTAAGTGGAGATCTAGACTTCCTGTGAAATTCTTAAACATCTATTTTCGCCACATTTTTGACCCAACTGCAATGTAGCTGGGTATATTCATCCACTTATTCTGTTGATGTGTGATCTGATATTTCTCATTACACCATTTACAATATCTTCTCCTGCTCTACATCTAGTCTGTGATTTCCTGTTCAACCAAAATAAAAAAGAAAGTTCAACACTTCAATTTTGTTTACTTGTTATTGTTAATTCTGATGAGTTCCAGAGGTGTACGACAGTGGTTGCTTGATTGCATAATGGTTGCTACCATAATCTGCCTCATCAAAATTATTAATTTGTTTATGGCAGCTAAGTGATGGGATCATTTTTATTGATTGCTACTTAGATGCCATATTTGACTCAGACTGGTATGTGAAAGGTTTTAGCATTTTAAAGAAATTATGTATTTTTAAAGTACTAATGGTGATTATAACACTTAAAAGAATTATTTTTTGTCTCTAATAATAACTAGTATTGTTAATTTAACTTCTCATGACGACATCTCGATGTGAGTTATAAAAACCAGAACCAGAGGAAATGTTGTTTTACTATGTGCCATGATGCATTTGCATTATCATTTTATGCTGTTCAGTTTAAGCACTGGCTCTTTCTCCATATTGCTGCTTTGTTATATGCTTGCCATCTCTGTTCTGCAAAAGGATTGGGAATCTGATTTAGATCTTTGATTGGCTGGTATCTTGATTTTATATTCATGTTCATTTTTTAACGTTTTAAATTTCCTTTCTTGTGAGGATTGCTCATGCTCTTGTCATGTATTCTTCTTCCTCCTTTTAATAATATTTTCTTTTTCTACCCAAAGAAAAAAAAAATCTTTCTGTCTCAATTGTTTCATGATGATGCATCCATAATACGGCAGTTGATCATTCAATGTTTAAAATGCAAGCTTCAAATCTTTACAATTTGCAGCAATCTTTTAATTGTTGACAGAATGAGCTGAAGGCTAAGTGGGAAGAGGAGAAAGCAGTTCTAGACAAGTCTAAGAATGATGCTGAGAGGAGATATGATGAAATGAATGAACAGGTCCTTGACTTTATGGATATATGCTTCATAAATGTTTCCATTTTATTTGTAAAACAACTTTTTTCATTAAAAGATGTATATAATATTGAGAATATTACATTATTGCTTTGTAGTTGACAATTCTTTTTTATTGACGCCCCAAATTCTCTTCTGGAATTTTTTATATTTGTTGTTTAAGAACTCTCTTTTGTCATTGTTCAATAGCATATTATTTGGTGAGTTTTTTTTTTTTAAATTAATTATAATTCTTTCCTGCTCCTTATGGTGCTGATTGTACCTGGTGTTTTTAAAATCTTATTATGCTATGTTATTTAAGCTTATTTCTTATTTCACTGGTCTGGACTTCAACTCTTTTAAGTCTTTTGGGGTTGGTTACATGGTATGTCATTAGTCTGGATACTGACCTTGTCTTGATGTTTTTCCATCAAATACAATTCCTGATGACATCATATCTTCCCTGTGATATTTTTATTTCGTCCTTTGTTGCGCTTTGTTATTATTGTATTTACATGCCAATGTTATCAACAATTTTCAGAACAAAATATTGCATAGCCGACTTGAGGCTTTGCATATTCAATGGGCTGAAAAGGAGCGTAGTTCTGCTGGTTTGCCTTCTGGAAGTAGCAGTGCTGATACATTTGGTGATGCTGGCCTTCAAAATGTTATTAGTTATCTCCGACGTTCAAAAGATATTGTAAATATCATTTCTTTACCTGTGTGTTCTATCTTGTAAATATCATTGTTAATTATCTCTCTGTTATCTTACACTGATTTCACCTTTCACAGTCTGAAACAGAAATATCCCTGTTAAAACAAGAGAAGCTGCGATTACAGTCACAGGTAGAATATGTCTTAAACACCCTGATTCTATTTTCTTATTTTTATCATTTTGTATGAAGAATGACTTGTGTGAGTAAGCATTCATTACTATTCTATACTACATTTGCTGTTGTCTGACTTGAGTAATATCTGATCTCTCTTCTGATTGTTTTGGACTTATTTTATTAGAAGCTTCTGTCTCAGTCATTGAATTCATTTGGATATGGAAGTTTCTTGTTTCGTGACAAGTGTGCTGGTCAATCAACTTCATTGATTGTTTAGTTTTGCCTGAATATGTGATCTTGTGATAAGTCTTGCATTGTCTTTCTTTCCCTTAATGCCTCCATCTGTTTCCTTTACCAGTTGACACTTTGGATGCAGAGCTATTGAAGAGCTTTGCTGTTTATATATTTTTCTTCTACTTTCTTTTTTCTTTCTCATGATGTTTTTTTTTTTGGGGGGGGGGGGGGGTTTTTTTTTTTTTTTTTTTTTTTTTCTTTTTTTTTTTTTTTTTTTTTTTTTTTTTTTTTTGGGGGGGGGGGGGATGGGACAATTCCTTAGTCGTTTCTTTTACAGAAGGAATTCCTGATACTAATAAGGAAGTCATATTCAAAAAATATTTTTGAGAAAGATTAGTTTCCTATAACAGCTACTATGGAAGAAAACAATCCAATGGTAACCATAAGTGATCAGATTCTCAGATATCAAGCCTTTATCGGTGGAGGTAACAATTTTATAAAATTTGATTTTCCTCCAGTTAGTCTGTGATTCTGATGGTTTCTTGGATGCAAGCACAAGGGTATTGACAAATGATATCAGGGGGTAACTAAGTTGGAAGTACCTGCCTTTACCTGGTTGATTAATGTATGAACTACGAAGTTGATCCTTATTCTCTATTATTACATAAGATTTGAATCTGATGCCCTTACTAAATACTAGAGGATTGATGCCTATTTGATCTGATAAATCTCATATGTTGGTGGAGTTATCCATCAAATAACTTGATGAGTGCTATATGATTAGTCTGTCTTTGTATGTTTGTATAGGTTAGCCTTTATTAATTTGATTGTTTTGGATAACTGAACGTACGTCTTCTGCCAAGTGTTTACAACTTGTCCGCTGGCTTTGGCACAGAAGAAAATCTCAACTAGTTTACTGTGGACCTGTATTATTTTTGTTGAAGGTTGAGTGTGTAGTGCTTAATGACCATTGCTATTATTAGGTTTTTCACTTTGTTTGCTTTAATCCCGTACTGATGCCTTCTAAATTATTTTGCATTGATAAATTTTCTATCGCAGGCATCATTATTATGCATTGACTAGTTGCAGTTGTCCTAGGACTCATAATTAACTTGATAACTTCTTTTAGGTTGTGGTGCATGAGCTTGAGGCATATACTTATGATGATGAAGTGATCAGGAAAGCAGAATCTATGGGTAAGTCTGGGCTTGTTGAAATCAATCCGAAACAGGACAGTTTCATATTCACAGTCGAATCCACTGGTGCAATTAAGGCTTCCCAGATACTGCTAAATGCCTTGGAAATCCTGAAACAAAAGCTTAATGCAGTTCGGCTATCAGAAGATACACTTGAAGCAGATTACCAGTTTGGACAATGAGGAAGACATATAGGAAGAGGATGATGTAGCTGAGAAATAGGGCTAATCAATATGGACTTACTTTTGGTTTTTGGAAGTTGTATATATGTCGTATCAGCTAAATATAGCATCAATCTCTTAAAAAGGCAGTTATCTAACGTGTATTTCTTTCTGGAAATATATGGAAAGTAAACAGCATTATGGTATATAATTTTACACTCCGGTCTCTCTTTTTTTATCACGGATCCTCTGCTTCTTTTTTCTCTTTCTTGAATTTGACAAGTGTTTAAGTACTCTATTGTCTATTGGTCCTGTTTGGTTTTGTTTGTTTATATGAACTGTACCATTGTTCTTTGGGATTCTTTATTTTGTAGTCAGCTCCTTCTTAGCTGACTCTAGAAGCAGAAATAGTAGAGGTGGTGTGGTTGTTTTCATTTTGTAAACACTAATATGGTGCAAAGATGTGTAAAGTATTCAACCAAAAAAAAAAGTGACGTAAAATATAAAAGATATATATTGCAAGTGAAATAGTTCTCTTTCATTGAGTATTGGCCAGGCCATTCAAGCATGAAAAATTATGAGATTACTGGATGGGAAGGACATGAGAAAAAAAAAAAAGACATATTTTACAGCTATAATTTAATTGAAAGGTGATTACTTTAAGTACTCTGTTAGTGTTGGGAAGATTTCAAGTACCAACTCTTCAGGATCACCTTGTCTGTACCATGTCATATACTGCAATCACTCTTCAGGTTACATAATTGCTCAATTATAAAGTTTTGGATCTTCACATTCCGGAATGGCGGGAAAAGGTCAGCCGAATTCAGCTCTTTCACTATATACTTTTCAAGGCTATGGCCCAATTTATCCGAATTCAGATTTCTACTGACCCACGAATATGCATAAAAGTTCATAATGTACCGCTATGAATGGAGTCACGGGTTCTATCTTTCTATGAACAAATGTTGGAACACGTCCTGCAGATGTTACCCAAGAAGCCAGAAACCCAAGCAATGGCTGTTATCAAATTGCACCATGTGAACAAGTCCGTATGTTCTTTTTTCATCCTACTCTCTTCTAAATTGGAGGCGTATTGTTATGCATATTTGAACGTAGACAGCTGGTTAGGCAGAAGTTGTGCATTTAGTTGTTTTTTCCTTGAATTTAACTGGATTTACGATCTTTACAAGGCTTTCCAATATTAAAAATAAAACTGAAGACTTTACTAAGAAATGACACTCAAACACAGATTGATTGCTTGATCATCTACTCTACTGATTTTGGCTTCCTTCATTATTTGTATCATTTGTACGAACAGATTGAGTTTTCTGTACAAGATACTGTGCTTCATAATATTTACTACCATAGAATTTGACTTTTCACATGTGTACCTTAAACAGCAAAGTCATGCGAATTTTGTTTGTGTGTTTATGGTTGTGTTCTCCATTTGTCTTTATACACTAACAACTGTTTTTGTATTATACCAATGATTTTACACAAGGGTCATTTTAAGATGGTTATTACTTGTCAACTAGCACCAAATTACTGCAATTGCAAGTCTTATGTTCTCAGGAGTCTTTGAACAGGGACAATGCTATCCTAATATATCTCTATTCACAATGTTGTACTTAAGTGCACATCTATTACAGTATAATTTATATTAGTGTCACTTATTAATATATTATTTGTTCAAATTCTAACACTTTGACAACAAGAGCACTTAAATTTACAAAGTCACATATCATTTTCCCTCGAAAACTTGATGTGCTGATAAGGGTTAGGTCACTCTAGCCTGTCAAAAGATACCCAAATCTTTGTCTGATGAGCCAGACATGCTTGCAGTATGGCAGCCAAGTTTCACAGATTTGGGACATGCCATCCCATGGCTGGCCCCTGAAAACATCAAAAACCATCTTGTCCTTTTCTTCTGACTTTGTAAAAAGGGCTAAAGGGACCTAAAAGGCATTCTACTAACTTGCTTAACAATAAGTTTTACATTCTTAAACAAGAGAGAATGAGTTTATTTTTAAGACACTCCTATATCATTGAGATGTGGCATTTATACTCACACAGTGATATTGACTTATACTAAACTCTGAACAGTGAATTCTCTCTTATGGAATGATATCTTTACAAACCAATTTCATTTTGTTAATAACCTTTATTGTATGTCTTTGCTTTGGACCACCTCTATACTGATTATTGTTGTTACCATTATGTACAGGTATTCAATGCTGCTTGTCAACTTCTGCTTTAAACATTTTCTTTTCCACATATGACATTGCATGAAAAATGGTGGGGCAGCCCCTTGGGATGCCTAGAAGATTATTTCAGGTCCCACTGGGAGATTTCAAAGAGGCAGACCTAAAAGACTTTCGTAGATTTATTGATCTTCTGAATATGGTTTCTTCAGTAGGTAATGAACCAAACACTCATAAAAAACTTGTATCCAGTTCATTTAATATGTTTGCTGCTAAATAAAGTCCCATATTATTATATAGGTCCTGCTGACCAATGATATGTTTCCATTACAAATTTGCTATCGCAAGACCAAGTTTTCCTTAAAACTTGGCTGGTTTTGCGAAGAACTTGCCTTGTTGAGTGTTTTTAGTGTAGGATTACTTAGTATTTTAATTTTTTTCTTTTATTTGAATCTCAATATAAATAAAAAAAATCTAATAAAAAATACTCAATCTTTCTAAAGTTTGATCTCATCACGAAATTAATAAAAAAAAAAAAAAACCTTTTTAGATTTCATGAAGTTGAGGTTTTTTTTCTGATATCTTAACGGTTTAAAATGTTAAGAAACAAGTCTGTTTAGTATATGTTAGATATGATGAAGCAATCTTTGGACCACAATGTGATTTAGTTCCCCAACCGGGTTCATTTATGAGATATATATGTGTATATACACACACACATACATATATATACATGTATCTTTAATGAATTTGGCTGTACAACCTCCAGATAGTGGCCAAAGCCAAAGCTAATATTATGGTTCTAGTGTTTTGGTTTTTTGTCTCAACATGAGATGATGTTGACCACTACGAATAGGATGAATAACTCTGAGCACATTGGATGCCAATTGCCCCAGGATCATACATTAACTGTAATAAAAAAAAAAAAAAAAGGAGATAGGAAGAAGGAACAATGCGATAATAATTTGATTCACGCATTAGATGTGGAAATGCTAGTTGACAGAGGTTTTGGGGCCTCCTTTCTGATCTGTTGGGGCCATTTTACAACAATGATGCATCAATTGCCTGGATTCCTATTGGTATTTGTGACCATATTAATATTGGGTTGTATCTATTGAGAGTTTGAGACAAAAATAAACATGTTGGTTTAGTACATCTTTTGGTTTGAATTTGTCTCTACTGGAAGAACTTTCCATCTAACTGAAACAGAGTCATAATTCCATTACTTTCCGAAGGAAAGAAACGTTTCTTTGGTATATTCTGTATCTGATCTCTTCTCACTAATGTTTTAGCAACTACGTTAAATATAGCCGTTAAAATTTAGGTGCTGTTGACAACTTTCTTTCTTTCTGTTTGGTTCTTATATATTGATGCCAAATGGGATGCTCAAAAACGATATTATTGGGAATGATTTACTAAAAATACGATCTTTGGTAAATTTTAAGTGAATGTTCTATGTATCTGGCGTTATCTGTTGTGACAAGATTTGGTTGTTGTTTTCAAATATATACTGATGCCGAAATTACATTAACACAAATAATAAAGACAAATAGAATGACCTTCTAATTATGTTTCTGCATGAGACTGAGACTGATCATAGGGGAGAAGATCATTTGCAAGTGTAACGAAGGATTTTCTGACTGATTCTTATTGCAAGGCAGGTAAAGCCAAAAAAAACTTTGCTTCAAACTTCCCCACCAAAGCGTTTGAATTTAGGATTACTTTAAAATCTTGACTTAAATCTTTGAGTTCATTTTTCGCACCCAAACAATAATCAACACTATGCACTCTGATGTGACATGTTACCATATTACAGAGGAGATTTTACCTCTTTTCTGACATTGTCTTTCTCATTAAACTGTCATTCTCTTCCCTGCTTCATATCGTTTGGGTGAAAAACACGTGTGCTGGAATTTACAGCTGGTAATCTTTGGAAGTGCTTGGAGAAATAGGAAGTTCTGGTCCTTCTATCTTGTTTGTCTGGAGTGTTAAAATCATTTGATGAAACCAAGTATGAAATATCTATTTCCGTGATCAACTAAAAGATTTCATGGTCAGTTACAGTATTAGATTCCCATCAGTCTCTTAATATGTCTTAATTGCATGCATATTCAAACAAATCTATACTATATAACTAATCAAACCACATAATATAGCTTTATTTGTAAGGTTGACGTTACATTTTTAGTTCCATTTCATGTCAGAAGAACTTGCAAAAGATATTGATGAAAACAATATTAATTTCTCTGCCTCATTCAATATTAAGTAAGTAAAATTTGAATATGTACTAGATTATAACATTTTGGGATGGTTTACAATGAGAGGACCACCTGTTTGCAGGAGTTATACATGGGCTCAACCTATAAAGGGACATTCTACGCTTTCTTCTAAAGAAATGGGAGTAGAGATCAAAGAGTATTAGTATGTTTGGCATTGCAGTAGAGATCAATTATCACAGGAAAAATTACAGTATAGATAGAAGTTACAATCCATAATTAATTTCTAGCGCAATGTCAAACATGTTTATGATGCCATACTGCCAAAGTTGTTTCTATATAATCAAGAAAAACCTTTGTCCATGAAGGAGAGAGAGGGAGGGGAGACAGGAAGAGATGAAGAGAGAGAAAGGGGAAGGCCACATATACATGTGGTCCTCTTTTGTTGTTCTTTTAGACTTTACAGCTGTAAGCCAGAAGAGACTAAAGGAAAATTACATTGGGGCGATCTAGGTCCATATTTCAATTCATGTTAAGTCATTAATTAATGAGGCATTAACAAAGAAGGATAATGGTGGGTCAAAAAAGAAAATTAAGAATGAGCAACCAAAGCCATAAGGCATCATATTATTCTACAATTATTGATGTGGGGGCATACTGACCTCATGAGCTTAGCTTTGGTCCTTGGTGGCAAGCTGTTTCCCTTTGGAAAAACAAAGTCTCACTCTTCAACTTCTCTCTCTCTCATATGAAGTCATGATCACTAGCATGCATCTGCTGCTATCTACAGTCTACCAACCTTAAAGTAGAGAAGGAAATTATAAAAAGACCCAAAGACAATCTTCATACAAAATCAAAGATTTTGTCCCCTCCCCCCCTCCTCCCCTTATTTAAAATCCCTTGCCTTTTTGAATTATAACATAATTTAACAAGTTTAATGGAAGCTCTGTTAAAACTACCAGTAAAATAAAATCTCTCACAACCTCATTAATTGGTAAAACATCAATTCCAAAGGAAGTTTTACAAAAATAAAAAATAAACACCTTATAAGGTATGCACAAGGATGAAGATAAGAACTATCAACACTTCACTTAATAGAGACAAACAAAATTTAAGGTTTCTCCCACTTGTATTTCCCCCAACACCTCCAAAAATATATGGCCTAAAATATGAAACCAAGAAGGTTGAATATATAACAATTGTTTTCCCATGTTGCTCTCATACAATGAATTTGAGATATACTATCTTAACAGAAAAAAAAAAAAATAGTAGTGTTATACACGTGAAAAAAGCAGGAGGAACTTTATTTCTTTTTTCACACTAAACAAAGACCAAAAAAAAAAAAAAATTACCAAAAGGTGAAGCATGCACTATGTGAATCCCACTAAAATGACCATCATAAATCTTCCAATTTCTAAAAGAAAAAGAAAAAGAAAAATCTTCACGCAATATATAGAAAAAAGGGATGGCCTATGGAATGTTATCCACATGGGGTATCCATGTCACTTTTCTTGCTCTGTTGAAAATATTGTGCATTATAATCATAATTAGTCTAATCCAACTAACGATTTGCAAAGCAAAGATTGCTTCTCTATTTTATTCCATGTATCCTGCAACTTTGAATTGGTCTACAAGTGTTTATCCCCTCTTCTTCTGAGACACTTGATTATTTAATTGTACCTACTCTTGACCATTTTAGCTAACTTGTTCATTGTACTATTTGCAAATACACTGAATCAAAGTACAAAGTTAAGTGATCCCATCCCAAAGAGATAATAAAACATATCATCAAATTTGTAAGATATGGCAGTCGAAATAAAATAGGAGGATAAAAGAAAACTAAAATTTTTATAAATTCGTTAGGCTCGACGTATGAATTTGTTTGAACTTTGCCAATATTCATTCTAATAAAAAGATTATTGTCAAAATACCATTGAGAGAGAGAGAGAGAGGGGAGAAGAAAACAGAAGGATTTATGGGTAATTTGAGCAAGTGCAGAAACAACAATTACAATACTGAAAATTTATGGACTCTGTTAGCTGTAGAATAAGCTAAAATATAGGTTTTTTGTGCTCCATTTTGGCATGTTGTAATTACAATGCCGACGGTCTGAACCACCTCCAAAGTTCTAATTGTAATACAATAGTACTGGAAAGGCAGGAACTGAGGCAGAGAGTTATATAAATCTGGTTAGAAACTTGTAATGCCAGTTCGTTTGTCCCTACTTGTTCCTGAGTGTCAATTTTTAATATAAGGCTGTGTGGAAGAAAGTGCCTGCAATTAATATGCACAAAATTCAACACCGTTTAGGTTTCCAATAATAGTTTTCCTATCGATGGTATATAATGAATGCCATCTTACCCTTATTCCATCTGTGATATGCTATGCTAGGAACAGATACCACTTTCAACTTCATTATCCACCCATAATTTCATTACTTTCTTATCTAATGACATGTTATTAGAGACAAAATCAACACAATAAAATCCAGTCTATCTTTATTTTCAAAAATATATCCTCCCCTCTCTTATTTTTATGTGACATATAGTAGTTTATAAGAATAGAAACTCAATTTGTGTAATTTTTCTTTTATGATTTTCTATATACAGAACCGTATAGTCCTGTACTTGAAAGAGCAACCCTAGAATCTGAAAGCAACAATCTCCTACTTTGTGTGTGTGTGTGTGTGTGTGTGTGTTTTTTTTAATTATTTTGAAATTTGGAGTTGAAGAGTGGCCCTTTGCACGAGGTCAAAACCCCCCAATCAAGAACCCTCAAAAAAGCCCCACTGGCCGACAACCTGCTTCTGCCTTCACATGCAGACAAACCAATCCATCTTCTTAATCTCCATTTCTTTTATGGTAAAAAATATCTGGGCCCACCCATCTCTATGTCTGTCAGGCCATCACTCTAACCAAAGTTTTAGGCGGTAAGTAAAACAGCAACTATATTCAAATGAAACAAAATTGTTCTGAATTTATTATGGAATATGATATATAAATATGTCCAAATCAGGTATTGTCTACAAGACAAGAAGAAAGTGCCTAAAACATATAGAGAAATGGGACCGCAGATACTATTCTTCATTGCCAACTCTGTCCTTCTCTTCACCTTTTGTATCTCCCTCGCCTCTCCAAGAGACGCAAATGCGTGTTGGACATTGTTGGAAATCAAGACATATATTCACTTGTAATCTCGTCATACTATCTTCCACACTTCTATTCATGACACAATTTAAATTAAATAATTTTCATCATTGTTTGGGCTGCATCATGTATAAAAACGTGAGAAACAGAAGGAGATTAGTCAAGGAACATCGTGTATCAAATAAGCAATTACCATGGTAAATATGGATATTTTTTTCCTTTTTTCTAAAAAAATAAAGGGAAAAGGGAGGGATTAAGGAGAGCTGCCAACGATTCCGACAATGAGAGGATTAAGTGGTGACAATTTCATTTGTTGTTCTTTGACTCTGCTCTTCTTGAACAGAGGCTCTGGTGAGGAACATAATGATGACCCCACTACCGCCCACGAATCGTTGGAACCATCAGAGCTAAAAACAGAATCAATTACGCCACTTGGGCTGCCAGGGATTTCCTCATTCTCATACTTGCGCTTCCGAATGTTATTATTATGCCCATAATTATTGCCATTTGACAGCTCGAGGATGTGATTATAACAATCATCTACTTTCTCCTGTTCAATTACACAGACTAATTAAGACCAAATAATGTGCTTATCATATGCATTAATGGCTGCATTTAATTTTAATTAAAGATAATAATCAAGCACTGTTAAAAATATTAAAAAAATAAGAGTATCATCAACATTCAATCACAAACCTTGCTAATTTTAAGAACACCCAGAAGCTGATTTTTATATTCTACTCCATCGCTGTCCTCAATCTGGTCTATAACATGCAGCATTGTGGCAGTGGCCAATACGGAAGGAAGACAACCAACAAATCTTGAATCTAGACAACATTAAAAACGCAGATGAGACCAAATAGTATGAAATCAGACATCTATTCTTTGTTATCATCGAAATAAGTCCTTTTTATTTTCAAGTCAATGAAACTCAAAGGAGCAATTTTTATAGGCTTACCTGAAAGGACAGAAAGAAGAAGATGCTCACAGCGCCTGAGGAATTCCCAGTGAAGATGGGTTTTCAATCCAAGCCTCCTTATAATGTGATCTAGAAATGAGAGTGGTGTCACTGGGTGCATCTTCCATTTAAGTGCAGAGAGCACCAGCAGCTCCATTCTCTGTATAGTCTTGGCCTCAAACACATACTTAGTATCCTCTACCTGAAACCGAACATAATCATGTCAGATCTGTAATGTCTAGAATGAACAAACACAAAAAGAGTTTTTTTTTTTTTAACGTACTTGGAGATCTAAAAGAAGGGGAACTTGAGTTTCTTCAACTTTTGCTGCCAAAGAGAGGCAAGTGACAGCCACAAGCTGGATCATCCATGGCTTCTCTCTTTGAAAATGGAAGCTCATGAGGAATCTATCCAGATAATTTATGGCCAGCGTTGCAGTGAGTGTTGTAAAGCCATAATGAGCATTGACCTTAAGCATCCATTCTACTGCCTCACGACGAGCCAAAGAGAGAGAAATGTCTAAATCTACATTGAAACGCATTTCTTCCAGTTGTTTCTCTTCTTTGGAGAAGAGAGAGTGTAATTCCTCATCTTCCCAGAACAAATCTTGCTCCAACAATGGCAGAGTAAAAAAAGAACTTTTATTTTTATTATCATCATTGTTTGTCAAATCAGTTTCTTCTGATAACTCTCCAAAATCATCATCATTATCTTCCCATTTTTCTTCATCACAATAGAGAGAATCCAGCAAAAAGGAAGCATTTTCATGATGCTGTTGGTCTAGTTGTTCATGGTGATGATGGATTGCCATCTTCTTCTGGGAAGAAGAAGGTGCACAGTCCTTTTTTCATTATAGAAAGTGAACACTCATCCTCACACCCATCCCTTTCTTTTCTCTGTCTGCCTGTTTCCCTCTCTCAATGTGGAATGGGTTGTGCAGAAGAGAGAGTAGCTGAGAGCAGAGAAAGAAAGAAGAAAAGTAGTAGGAGGCAAGAGAATAGAGAAAGAAAGAAGAGAATTGATTTTTGAGTGAGAGGGTGACTGGGTGGGTTTTTCAAGCTTGTCTTTTCATATATATTTATATAATAATGGTAATTGGAATTCTTCTTTGCGCTTTCGGTGTGTGTAGTTGGCGGGCAGAAATCTAACGACACAAGAAGTTGGACCCATGAAAACAACCTCTCATGCAACTAAATAAAGACGCTTGGAAGCAGGGCGAAGGCAACACAGACAAGAGACAGAGATACAGCTTGCTCTGTTTTTCAATAGATTTTATTGGGTTGGGCTGATTTTCTGTCTTTTTTACCAATGGCCCATCCATTTCCAGCCCAATTATTTTTCATTACCATACACCTACATATTAGAATTACACAGAAGTCAATAGGATTTGTTTGATTCATACTATAATATGTCTAGTTAGAGGGATTTAAATATGCATACAGCATTAACGTTGTTAGAAATCCTACTATGAGACCATTTGTAGTTTTCTTTATCCCCACTTTCGAATCATACTTCAAGCTCCAATTAAATTGTTGAGCAATATATAAAATGAATGTGTCATTATTAAGGGATCTTTATAGCCTATATCCTCTGCGATGATTTTTTTTTTTTTTAATGATGGTCTATTGCTTTTATCCTGTTAAATTGTAGATTATATTCATGAGCTGTATTTGTGGTTTTTGGAGAGATATCTATATATTTTAATTATAATACATGTTTTTATTTTTGTCCAATAGAAAAAAATTAATTATCAATTTCGTTATCTATATATTAAATTTGTGGAATTCACGTTCATCAAATATTATGTTTTACAGTTCTCAAAGTAATAAAAATTACAACTGATTTTTTTTTTTCTGTTAAACCCTAAACCCTAATAAAAAAATTATACTTCATGGCTTGCTTTTGGCTTCTTTAATAAAAAGAAATGCATCTAGTTACAAAAAGAAAGTTTGGTTTCTACTTTCTAGTAGCTAAGCAATTTGAACATTCTGATTTAAAGGTTTCACTTTTACATTTTAAAATGAGTGGAGTGGGGCATATAAAAAAATAAGAAAAGTGCACCCTACTCTATATATAACGTTCGAGCATGTACTTAGACTAAAAATATAATGTACAGTAGAAAATAAAAGAAATATAAATCTTTGAATTAAAAAGTAAAATGGTTAACCTTTTCAGGATTGAGCACAGCACAATGTGCTATATTATATATATTTTGCTGCCAAAGTATTTCTGTCCCTAAGATAAAAATTACATAAAGATGCTTGATTTAAAAGAATATGCTAAGCAGCAAAGAGAATAACCAAAATTAGTAGTGTTTGGGAGAGTACAGCCAATTAGGTGTTCTGTGTAATTGGTATTTCCAAAACAAATTGAAGACAAGTAATTTCTGCTTACAGAACAACATAGTTAATGTTTTTATGGGATAACTAAAACACCAAACTGTTCTTCTATTCTCCTGCATCTAATCTTAAAACATAATGTGATGTATGTATTTTAATTTTTGATAAATTATATATATTAAATTGGAAGAGGATGGCATGGATGCAATAAGTGATAGGGACAGAGACAAATCATTGAGGCAATGATTCAGAGAG
>JANHAO010001653.1:0-31919 GCA_026873985.1 Saraca asoca
GATTTGGATATTTTTTATGCATTAAATTTACCTTTAATGTTAATTGATTGATTTTACTATACACTACAATTGAATGGTTTTTAGAATGTTATGGATGGTATTGGATTAGATTTCTAGCCTTTTTATGTGACAATCAGGTGTTAGTGATTGAAATAGTCACTAAAAAAATGTCTGCAAAAGTTGTTCACTGAAATAGTCACTAAAAAAAATTTTAGCGACCGAAACAGCGACCGACATTTTTGGCTGCGAAAGAAATAAAACTACGACTGAACTTCTTGGATTTTAGTGACAGAAAATTGTGGTGACCATTTTGGTTGCTAAGTTCAGCTACTATCCAATTTCGGTCGTTGACTGCTCTGCGACTGGGTGTTTAGCCACTCCGTATTTTCGTTCGCCGTTCGGTCGCTAATTGAACCTGCGATAGAAAATCATGTTTTAGCGATCGAAATTTTTGGTCGCTAAATTGCTTTTTTCTTGTAGTGTGTTCTACTGCTCTTCGCTTTCTTCTTCTTCTTCATTTGTTTGTTACTTTAGAACCAGATTACAGTTTGGGTCCCCAAAGAACCCTCCCCATTGATCGGATTTAGATCAAACCAAAATCCACCATCAACACAATCCAAATCTTATTACTTAATCTTTAGATAAAAGAAATAATTGTTGATTATGATTTAAATAATTAAGATTAAATTTAATGAAAATATTATTTTTCTTAACAATTAATTAAATTTAAAATAATAAAAATTATATATTTAATTTATTTAAGCTTATATATTACCCCACTGCCTAAAATTTTTGAATTTGTCCATGTTTCAAACCCACATGGTGCCCCCTAACTATTGACGTAATAACCAAAGTCATTCACATTATGAAACAATGGAGTGTTTCATTAATCCTTGATTAGTGATATAATATTTGAATTTGTGTAGTGGAAAATTGTTAATTCCTACAATTATTTAAATAACCATCCGCACACTAAATCAAAAGGACATTGGTAAGTCACTTGAATTCATGAACAGTGAAGGAAGAAAGTGGAGCCTCTACCTACTAAGGCTCTTTCAAAGCTTGAGTCATGAAAGGTCCTCTGTGCCTGTTGCTTAAAAAATGCCGCTTGATTGATGGCATAAGATATTCCCAGTTTTATCAATATTTACCTCAATTTGTGCTTAAAAAAGGCTTCCTTTTGCATATTTATTTATTTTATTATTTTGTGTGAATTTTAATATAATCTAGCATTCTATCGATTTTCTAACATGTAAACCATGATCTTGAATGGATAAACCAAAGGGATCATAGGAATTGGTTGTCTCACAATGCAAAATTATATGATCTTGGAACAGATTTATTTCTAGAGACAACCACAAAGCTGCCACCAAATAAAAATGAGAAAGAAAAATTGTTACGAAATTTACGATTAATATAAATTTGGGGTCTTTATTTTTTCTGTTTCTTTCTAAACACAATAAAGCTAACTTTTATTAGATGACTCAAACCAAAGTCCAAGTCAATTAACCTCAAGATAGGAATCATGGATCTCTTCAAAAGCCATTGGTCAGTGACCTTTTTCATCCAAATTTTGTTAGAATAATATTATGAATTAATATTGTCACTCAGTTTATTGTAAATTATATTATTAAAATATTAAATAATATTATTTATTTATTAATCCAAATATATAATCATATTGTTATTAGACTTTAGTATAACAGTTAGACTATTTATGAATGTGTTGTTTTGTGGGTTTTATTTGTTAGGTTACTGATGATAGAAAGGTTAGTCTAATTTATTTCTACAATGAGAGGTCTCTACTTTCATCATATATATATATATATATTATTATTATTATCCCATTGGCATGTTCAAAACTTATAAATACTAGCATGTATCGTTCTTCTAAATCATTTTCTACACATTTATTAAAATTATGATAAAATATGGATTTAATTATTGGAGCGTATTCGATAGACTATTTCCATTATATGCAGCTGACTTCACAATGCTTGCAGGTTATTTTCTAGTCTCTCTGCACTTCCCTGATCAACCTTACTAGGAAGATAGTTTCAATATCAGAGCCTAATTAATCATATCCTAAGGCTGTTTATGCGTAAAATTTATATTAACCACATTGTACGATTATATGTGTGTAAATTTTGATTCAATTACCCCAGCATCTCCAAGATTCGCTTTGATTTTTGTATGAGAGTTTCCGAATATTATGGTTTTGTAGTGAGTTTGTTTTTGTATGAAAGTTGATGAAGGATCAGAGATATCCAAAAAGGGGAGGCTTCCAATGTATAAATTATGTTTTTGTTGTATATGATACCGCAACCTTCTTACAAACTAATACTTGACACGTATACACGTCTTTTCCCTATGGATCAGCATATCCCGTGAATAGCTAGAAATTTCTTTCTTTATCAGTTTAGTTCGTCGTCATGTAACTCGTCTTAAAGACCAAAGTTCTTTCTTTCCCACTATTTCATCCTGTTTTGGTTTAGACTTTAAACTTGAAGTCGAGCGTTAATTAAAGGAAGAAACATTATCATCCTTCTTTTCTTTTTTTTTTTTTTTTGCAGTTGAATTTTCTATATCTTATTTTTTAATTTCCATTCAAACCAGTTAGTCTTGCCACCATGGATAGTGAAATCAGCCAAAAAGAAACATTTTGTTTTTATAACTTTGATTGCACGAAAAGATCATCAAAACTGACGCTTTTAAAAAAATTTCTCACTGGACAAGGGTTGCAGTCTCATCAGCTTTGACCAGGAAGCTATCAGATCTTGGATTTTATTTTTGGTGCTCTTCAAATGTGGCACAACCAGCATCAATCCAAATCTAACATTCCCAGTTCCCACTTTGGATTAATATTCAAATTCAAATATATATTTTTTTTTAGAAACACTCTTCATAGAAATTTAATCCGGTACCCGGTTAAAATGTATCAATGGTTGACAAAATAACTTGATTTAATTTTCTTGTAAGATCTGGCCATGTGTATTGTTGCATGAGATACAACCCATCTTTCAATTTGTACCACAGAACTTCCCTCAAAAGGGTATAGAAAACTATGGTATGGAATTTTTCTTTATTATTATTACTATCCAAATGTAATTAGTTTAATAAGGAATTGAGAGAGACCACAAAATGTTAATTGTAGAATGCTGCACTATTTATTGCGTTGGAGTGGTTGAGAGAGAATAACAAAATATTCATCATTATTGTTGATGAACAAATCTAGTTAACTAAAGTCCAAAACCCAAATTGCAAATCGAGAATGATAGATAACAAGAAAAAGAGAGAGCCAGAACAAGAAGACATCAAAAACTTTTTAATGTGGTTCGGCCTAAATCAATGCCTACATACACGACTATTTATTTCTGTGTATTTTTGGCTGAGTAACAGTTTATGTTGTGTATATCCCCTCTGTATAATGATTTCAACCCTTATTTATAATGGTTGGGGTGTTACAATTTAAATGTAATAGAAAAGAATTATGAATTGATTACACTTGCATAACAGACAATATTTGATTTGGAAATGGATTTTCATAATTAATTTTCCAACTATCATCCTCAATGACCTGATGGTTGGGAAAGCATGCTTCGAGTTATAGGCTAAACCTCGTCTTCAGTGACCGAAAACTACACATTAGGTTGCTTTGACCCTTGTTGACTAATGATCTAAGTTCACATTGGTGTCCTGATGACTTGCTCCAGTGACCTTAATCCAATACAAGTTGAGCCCTCATTAGTTGGGTTTGTCCATTACGCTTTTACCAACCCATTTGTATGGTCCCAAAAATAGCAACAATATTAGCACCCTAACTCTCAGTGCAATTTGCGGACTGGGAGTTGCAGTTTGTTGGTAAAAGCTAGTAATTGCGATCTACTATGTACTCGTTTAGACTTCTATCCCATCACTCTATCTATGCCATCATTACCATATTTAATGTGCATGTTTTTCCATAACCGTTAGAGTGGTGATGACTAAGTCTTGTTATTTGCTGGACCATTAGATCAAGGGCAATTGATCAATCTCTAGATTTGATGGCGAGGATATGCAAACTATATAAGGTGAGAAAAAACCCTTTTTTCCTCTTGTCATTTTTGAAATCCAACACCTTGCTTCTTACTTTTCTCTCAAACTCACAAACAGTCACCACCATTTTTCACCTTTTTGCTTCGCCAAATTTGCAATAGAATACTTTGGATTCGGGTTGCCAGGGACTAGTCTTGCATATCATTCCCTTCTCAGATCTCCTCTCATCCCATTGATACAGTAAGTTCTCTTAGCACACCCTTAACTTTGAGCTTCTATTTTCACAAATGCCTTGCTTTGTGAGTTTTTGATGTCTTGATGCTTGGAGAGTTTAGTGGTGTGTGCCTGTCAATTGCTAGGAAATTTTTACATGCTAGTTGATTTTGTTAAATGCTTATTTGCATACCTTTTGTTGTTTGTGGAAGTTGCCATGCGATCTATTTGACAAAATACTTATAGGTTTTAGGGTCGTAGATTGTCGAATTTAGCTTTCTACCTGTTTCCCAAGTTTAGTGACCTATTAGGCTCATTGGTCGAGCCTCCTCTGTTTTTAATGCTTTGGCTCTTAGGTGTGGTGATATGAGGCGTGTATGACCTGTTGCATAGGAAATTCTATGTTAACAGATAGAAGCCTTAGCTTTTAAATATGGTCTGGTTATAGTGACCTAACTGTTTCCTCTTCTATGTAGATATCTGTAGTTCATAAGCATTGTGGTCACCAAGTAGGGAGTGCTAAGATTCCTGACTCTCCAAATCGGAGTGAAGAGTAGGAGCATGTCACTGAAGCAGTGGCCTCTGGAAATGGTGAGGTCGTTGAGGAGTTCGTGGCTTGTTTTAATCCTGTTGAGGGTCAATAGGCTACTAGGAGACAAAAGCCTCCTGGTCACACACCGTTTATTCACCATGATTTGACTATTAAGCTTGACGAGCTTGGAGGAATAGCTCTAACGTACTGGTCCCTAAGGGCTACCGCATCATGATGCCTTCACCTGATGACCACATAGCTTATCCTCCTTCGGGGTTTATTACCATTAGCACCCACCATCTTGATGCTGGGCTCAGGTTCCTAGTTCACCCTTATATTATTAATTTGTTAAACAAATTAAAACTTTGGCCCTTCTAGCTCATATCCAACTCTTTCTCCCAACTCACCTCCCTTGCTCTTCTTTATCTTGGGAATAAGTGATTGCGCGGCTGTTGACACTAAATCCAATCAGAAATTTATAACCGAACCTACCTAAACTATTTGTAACATAGGCAACATCGGGTCAAACCCAAAGATTATTTGTTAGATGATATCAATCAATTAGGAGCTGGAAATAAAGGGGGTTGGCAAAATCTAAACGAATAGCTAACACTACAAAATAAAAATGAAAATGCAAGAAGATAAACCAACCAGCCAAAGGAATCAACTTAAGATTAATGCTTCTTTAATCACTAAATATTCATTCAATTGTTGTTAATCATAACAAGAACCCCTGAAATGATTAATAAGTTCAATGTAGAACTCAGTCACAAACAATCCATCAAGATCTCAATGCATTGTTTGGTTTTTCTATCCTCTTCTAAGGTGATTATCAAAATCTCAATAACCATATTAATATCTAAATTAAATGGATCCATTCAATTCAAATATCACAATAAAAATAAAGAGGAAAGGATGAGAAATGACCAGCAAATTGAATGTGAAATGAAGGAGCAAGATTTCTACATTAATCTTTAAGTGTCAACCCCTTGTGCTGATACAAAGTTAGCCTTCCATGGAAGGCCAAAACTACAAAGGAAAAGGAAAGAAAAATCCCTACACTACTCTGCTATCTAATAATAAAAACTCCTCACTAAAAACTGAACTAAAAGGTTAAAACAAAATGGCTTTGCCTGGGCAAAAAGGAGAAGCTAGCTGCAAGTAGGTGGATAGGCAATGATGGTTGGTGTAGTCTGCTACCACTACCATTGCATGTGGTGTGTTTTGCAAGGCTACTTCTCTATCTTTTCTCACAAACTTACTGCTCTCTAGCTGGTTGAGTGTGGACTGGACAAAGTGATGGATCATTGGGCTCAAGTGCATGCTAATTAGGGGCCTTAAAAGTCTAATTCTACAGAGCCCATTTTCATAGTATTTCTATCATGAATTGTAGCTTGTTTTTCATGCCCAAATTGTTGTATTCAAGTCTAGAAGCCTCATGAGAAATGTGTCTTTATGTCTCAGCTTCCATTTGGGCTTAGTTTCACCTCATTTGGACTTGTATAACCCCAGATATGGTCTAATGAATGCACTGAGGTCAGGCTGCTCGGGACAAGCTGAGGTAGAATTCTAGTCTTAGATTTAGCTCCAAATTTAGATAACCAATTTTATGATTCAGCCTTGGAGGTCTTCATGGAAGTTGTAGATCTATCTCTTATTTTTCCTACAATATAAGAATCACATTAATTGGATAAGTGTACCTCAAGATATAGCCAGATTACAGAAACTGCTCAAAATGGCCAATTATGCAGAATTTTCCAAATGATGCCAATTGACACTAAATCATAAATACACACTAACACAGCTAGAGTAAGTAATTTTTGGACCTTAAAATGCTAAGTGAGAGGACAAATAGATGAGTGAAATATTTTGTTATTAATAAGCTCCCACCCCCTTTTACAAGGGTTCTCTGCTACCTTTATTGTATCAAGGGATAGGTTAGCGAGATAGGATATACTACCTCACAGCTCGCCAAACTGACCACAAGAAAATCTTGCCCTAAGGTGATGCAAAGGGCAAGTCCAATGTATAGAACTATAAAACCCATTGGTTTTAAATTTCTTGCCCATCTCTTCTTCATCTTTGTAATTTTGGGTTCGTCTTCACTCCTGGTAAGTGAGTTGAAGATGTGTGAGCTTGCATGAGTACATATATTAATCTTATTTTTGGTTTGGCATTCTATTTCATTTCATAGACGGGGATAGTAAGGAGAAGCCAATATTAGAGGCAGAGGAAGTTGAAGTGATTGGCCAATTTGTTATTGTGGACAGCCTCAAGAATGACCTCAAATTTGATGAGGACCTCTCGCTCTCTCACAAGCTTGCCCTAGCTTTGAATGTTGAGCTCCTTGACAGCACCAAAGACATCAGAGCTCACTAAATTAATGTGGTTTGCCCAACAAATTTTTGCAAGTATGTAGATATGGTGAGGCTCAACCTTCTCATGCCACTAGCCCCTCTTTCTACTCAGTCTGCTAACCTTATTGCTGTTGTGACCATATCAGCTCTTGCTATTATTACAGCCCCTATTGTCGAGAATTAATCTTCTTCCTTGGTAGCAGCAGTAGGGACCTTGCAGGCACTTGCTCCCACTTCACAACTTGAGGTGGTCGTGGTCCCAGGTGAGCCAGTAAGAGCTCTTACTAGTATGGGTTTAATTACTCCTAGTGATGGGGCAAAGGCAAAGTCCCCATCCAAGCACCCTACCAAGAAGCGAAAGGTAGATAAAGGGAAGGAAGTGGTGGCCACAACTAAACATATGGCACTTGAGGTTGTGCCCCAAAAGTGATCTGACAGTGTTGGCCCTAAGGTAGGGGATTATTATGACTTCCTCTGGGAGAATGTGGACCTGATCCTGGGGACCCACACTAAGCCATTAGAGTTGGAGGAGATGTCTGGTGAAGGCTTGATGGGCTATATAGCTTATCACTGTATATTGGTAAGTTTACTTCTGTCACCTTGATTCTTTTGCTTTTTTGTAAGTTAACTTAACTATTTGGTTTCTTAGAGCGCACTGGGGGTGATAAAGCTAAGGGACGAGCTCTTAGCTTGGGAGAAGGATAAGGAAAAGCTCGAGAGCGACCTGGCTACCATGACAATTGAGGTGTTAGGGCTGAGGGACAGAACATAGCTACTCGAGGCCCAGTTGAAAAACATCAAGGTGGCCAAGAAGGAAGCCAATAAGGCCTTGTCTCATGAGGAGGCAAACTACGAAGTTGTCACATCTATAAGCTTACTTCAAATCTCAATAAGGTTATCGACAAGCTATTGTAAGTGAAGGGCAAGTTGGATATGGTAGTGCAGTGAGCTAAGGCTACTGAAAAAGAGAAAGAGGCCATAACACAGTGAGTAAAGGTTGCAGAGAAGGAGAAGGAGGCTACTAGGAAGGAGGTCACTTAAGCAAGAGAGGAGACCACTCAAGTCCAGGTGGAGACCACTGCACTAGTCATGAAAGCAAATGAAGATGTGGTGTCTAAAACCACCGTCGGCTTCTTGTATACCTTGTGGAGGGAGCACTCAAAGATTGACTTCTCCTTTTTTGGTGAGGAAGCCACGAAGGCAGCTCCTCTAACAAAGGCTACGAAGGCCATGGGTGGAATTGCTCCTGCTCAAGGTGGATAGGTCACTAGTGGAATTGCTCCTACTCAGAATGTAACTTAAGGAAAGAGTAGCTCATAGGTCATGGAGACAGCTAAGGTGACTGCTGATAACCAAATGATGGATGACCTACTCACCTTGTTTGTCAACCCTCTAGCCCACTAGAGTATAGCTCCTAAGGACCATCCTTCCTCTTAGGTCACAACTGTTGCAATCTAAATAAGTTGTAATTTTGAGTTTCATTTCTCAAATTTTCATATGTACATTTACCTCATTGAATGAGGTTTATGATGAACTTCCTCTTTTATAATTTTCCTGCTTTATTCGTTTAAGTTTCAATAGTAATCAGTCTTCAAATAAAGCAAAGAAATAATTAAATTATAACTTTGTTAATCAGGATGATAACAAAAACCACCAAGTTAATGCCAAGTTGAATGCTCAGTAGATTGTAGACGATAACTTAAAGGTTAACATGAATGCACTTTAGCTTGCAAGCCATGGCTTAATAAATATTAGTCAAATTGAATGCTCAGTAAGCCACAAATGACGATGCTCAGGTTGACATGAATGGACCCCAGCTAGCAAACCATGACTTCATAAATATTAGTCAAGTTGAATGCTTAGTAAGTAACAAATGATGACTCTTAGGCTAACTTGAACGGGCCCCAGCTAGTAGACTATGGCTCATTTAACCCTGAGAATAGCTCACTTCCTATATAATACTTTATTAAAAATTTATTCAAAAATTGGTAAACACGGACATAAAAATTTGAGGAAAAACTTTGGTGCTTTTATTAACATCTAAATAACATTATAGGATTAGAATGGTGAGCTCAAATTTATTGAAAATATAGGCACAGATGTTCAACATTCCAAGCTCGTGGAACTTCAGCTCCATTCACATTTATTAAGTGATAAGCTCTATTCTCCAAGTCTTCCTTAATGATGTATAGGCCCTCCCAGTTTAGACCTAGTGTCCTATCATTGGCCTTGTGAGCTTAAGGAAGAATAAGGTGTAATACGAGAACACCAATTTTGTAGTTCCAAACTCAAACCTTCCTGTTGTAGTATGTTGTGACCTGTTGCTAATAAGTCACGATCCTAACGTGACCTATTTCTCTTGTCTCTTCTGCGTGGTCTAGGTTTGTAGTAAGCAGTTGATTGTTATCCTCTATATTGAATGTAGCTCTTCATTGTGAAGTTACCTTAAGTTTTGCTAGGATCATGGCCTTGGATCTATACACCATTGAGAAGGGAGTTTCTCCTGTGGTGCTATAAGCTATGGTTTTGTAAGCCTAAAGCACCTTTTGTAACTTGTATACCCATGTTCCCTTCTTAGTCTCCAACTTCATCTTCAAGATTTGTTTGATGATCTTATTAATAGCCTTAACTTGTCCATTGGCTGAGGATGGTCTAGAGCTGAGAAACTCTTCACAATCTTGAGATCATTACAGAACTTGATAAACTACTCGCTGTTAACTTAGGTCCCGTTGTTAGTAACAATCTGTTGAGGAACTCTAAACTTGTAAATAATGTTAATCTATATGAACTTTTCAATCTTCAAAGTAGAGATCTCTGTTAGTTCTTTTGTCTTTGTCCACTTGGTGAAATAATCTACAACAACCACTGTATGCTTGCATTTCCCATGACCTATCAGAAATGGTCCAATCAGGTCCATTCCCTAGATTACAAAGGGCCATGGACTGACCACCTGTTACAAGTAGGCTAGTGGAGCTCATGGGACCTTGGTAAGCCTTTGGCACTTGTCCCACTTCCTAACGAGGTCAATGGCACCCTGCTTCATTATAGGCCAGTAGAATCCTTGTCGGAGTGTTTTTTGAGTTAGAGATAGCCTTCTAACATGATTCTGGCAATGGCTAGCATAAATCTCCTTTAGGATGGTGTCTTAGTCATGGCCATATATGCATTTTAGGAGTGGAGCTAAAAATCCCCTTTCAGCTTATCTTCTAGTAGCTTGCCATCTTATAGGTAATCCAAGATCGGACCCATCCATAAGCCCTGTGCCACGACAATTGCCATCACAATATCTTTCTGCTTCATGTTTGATAATGGAAGGAACTCCACTAGGATTGTCCTTAAGAAGTTTGCATCTCTGGTTATGGCCAAGTGAGCTAATGTGCCCGCATGCATGTTCTAGGCTTATGGAATTTGATTGACCTCATACCTCTAGAAAGAACCAAGTAATTGTAGAACCTTCTGAAGGTAGATGGCCATCATTGACCCCCTAGTTTGATATTCAGCTCTTATGTGATAGACTACAAGCTGGGAATCACTAAATATCTTTAGATTTTTAGCTTGCATCACTTTTGCTAGGCAGATTCCTACCAAAAGTGCTTCATATTTTGCTTTATTATTTGTAGCCTAAAAAACAAATCTCAGTGTGCGGAGGATTTATGTCCTTTGAGCTAATCAGAAGGACTCTTGCCTTAAACTTCTACTCACTCGATGACCTATCAACATACAACTCTCAATATGGACCCTCCGAGGCCTTTGCTTCCTGTTTTGCTGGCCCTGTGAACTCTATAATAAAATCTACCAAGGCTTGCCCTTTGATTGCTAGTTTGGCATGTACTCAATGTTGAACTAGGCTAGCTTGACTGCCTACTTGAGTAGAAGACCTAAGGTATCTATCTTCTGCAAGATCTACCTAAGTGGGAACTACATGAGCACATCAATACTATATGCCTGAAAGTAAGGTTGTAGCTTCCTTGACACAATCATGAGGCAATAGGCAAGCTTTTCCATTAGTGAGTACCTTGTCTCAGTATCTAGCAACCTCTTGCTTCCATAATAAACTGGAAATTGAGCTCCATCTTTTTCTCATATCAAGGCTGCACTGAGAGCATGCTAAGATACTTCTAAGTAAATGATGAGCTTCTCACCTTCCTTTGGTTTGGATAAAAGAGGAGCTCAGCCCATATATTCTTTTAGCTATTGGAAAGTGACCTTGCATTGCTCAGTCCATTCAAACTATTTTGCTTTCTTCAATACATCAAAGAGGGGGATGTACTTATCTGTCACTTTTAAGATAAATCTGCTAAGTGCTTCGACCTGGCCATTAAGGCTCTGTACATCCTTGATTCTAATAGAGGACCTCATGTCAATAAGTGCCTTGATCTTCTTAGGGTTTGCCTCAATTCCCCTGTTATTAACCATAAATTTGAGTAACTTTCCTAAAGCCACCCGAAATGCACACTTGAATGGATTTAGCTTCATCTGATATCTCCTCAAAATTTGAACATTTCCCCCAGATCATTCGCATGGTTAGCAACCTATTTAGACTTCACTAGAATGTTGTCCACATACATCTCCATTGTCTTCCTAATCTGTTCCTCAAATATGATATTACCTAACCATTGGTAGGTCACCCCTATATTCTTCAGTCCAAAAGGCATCATCTTATAGCAGTGTAGCCCATGGTCAGTGATAAATGAGGTGTGGTCCTCATCTTGTGGGTACATGGGGATTTGATTATACCCTGAGTAAGCATCCATGACGTTGAGGAGTTAATGGCCAGCAGTTGCATCTACGAGTTAATCAATCTTCGATACAGGGAAGCTATCCTTTGGACATGCCTTGTTGAAACCCATGAAATCAACCCAGGTTCTCCACTTCCCATTCTTTTTCTTTATGAGCACAGTGTTGGCCACCTAGGATGGGTAGTGAGCTTCTTAAATAAATTTATTGGTTAAAAGTTTATCCACTTCTTCCTTGAGAGTGACATCACACTCAGTAATCATTAGCCTCCTCTTCTGGTGAACTAGCTTATGATAAGGGTTAATGTTGAACTTATGTGACACGACCCTAGGGTCAATCCCTACCATATCTTCATGGTTCTAAGTGAAGACATCCAGGTTCACCTTAAGAAATTTAGCTAACTGGGTCATCACTTTTGGAGACAAGTTTTTTCCAAACTTGAGGCATCTTTCAGCATCTACCTTACTGACTTGTAGATCTTTAAGCTCCTCTACTAGACTCGTTACTTTGTTTGCATCCACTTCACAATGCCTAAGGTCATGGCTAACCTCTGTTATGCTCAAAGCTCGTGGGTCTTTGCCAAAAACTACATTAACCTTCTTCCCTCTCACCCCCAGCTTGACTGCATCATTATAGTAGTGTCGAGTTATGTGTTGCTCACCTAACACACATCCAACTCTATTGGGGGTTAGGAATCTAATGGTAAGCATCTTGGTTGATGTTACCATGTCTAGATCATTCATTGTAGGTTGCCTCAACACCACATTATATGTTGAGGTATAGTCGATAATCAAAAAGGCTACCAGGATGGTGGCTTGGTGATTTGAATACCCAAAAGTAATGGGAAGCCTGATCTGCCCCACTGGTACTATTACATCTCCTATGAAGCCATAAAGGGGCTCTAGGGAAGACTTCAATTGGCTTGTGCTCAAACTTATTTGTTTGAAGCATCCCTTGTACATGACATTTACTAAGCTGCCAGTATCGATCATTATTCTTCACCCCTCGGCATTGCCAATTCTAGCTCAGATGACCAATGCATCATTTTAGGGAGAATGTACTGCTCATGCATCTTTATCCATAAAGGTGATGCTATTTAAGGTTATCCTTACTTTCTTGGCAGGTCCTTCAAATTTGCTGTGACTCATAAGCAAGATGTGATTTACTTTTCATATGTAGCATTCTTACGACCTATTTAAGGTACCTATGATGTGAGGCATACTATGGATCGTGAGTATGGTTCTCACTGCAGGTGCCTGCTCTTACTCAGGAGCTTGTTAGGGCTACTACTGTACTGATTGTTAGGGTTGCTAAGGTCACTATCTCATAGGTCGCACCACATAGTCTCTCAAGTGATCCCTCTTTATCAATTGCTCAATCATATCTTTGAGTGCCCAATAATCCAAAGTATTGTGCCTAACTTCATCATGATAAGCATAAAACTTGTCCTTATTTTTGTACTTATTAGGAGTCCTTATGGGATTAGGCTTTTTGAAGTCCTTCCTATTCTTCTTCATTGTAAATATCCTATCTTGAGTGTGTGATAGGACGCTATTGTTGTCATGGTGACCTTGATATTGAGGTCACTTATTCTTGGCCTTATTTATTGCTTGATTATTGGAGCCATCCTTTTGACTCTCCTTACCATTCTTGCCATCACTCCTCTTTTTATTTTGGTTGGAACTACCCACCTCATCCTTCTGATTGGACTTCTTAAGGCCAAAAGGCTCCTCCCAGTTAATCTCTTTAGCAACTCACTCATAAAACTCGCCAAAGCCCCTCACTAGAGACTTGTATATGCTCTTATACAACTTTCCATCCATGCAAAGTCCCACATAGATCGCTGATAGGATACTCTCATATAAGGGATTCTCTACATTACTGACCTCATGTTTGAACCTAGTAATGTAGTCTTTCAATGATTCGTTCTACAACTGAAAGATCGTTGCGAGATGGTAGGATGGTGAAAGCTACTTTCTTAATGCCTTGTACTGGTTAATGAATCTCTTTTGGCACTCTTCCTAACTATTAATGCTATGAGCTGGGTGATTCCTAAGCCTTGTTCGTGGTATGTCTCCAAGAGTGGCTGGGAAGACGTGGCACTTGACCAGAGAATTAGTCATTTAAAGATCCATCTATACATTGAATGCGTTAAGGTAGTTGTATGGGTCACTATCCCCATTGTATTATGGGATGGTGGGAATCTTGAACCTATGAGGGAGAGGCTTTGTCTCGATCTCCCTGGTAAATGACATCTTTTCCTCATAACGATATCAATGGTCCTAAGCTAGAGGGCATTCTTCTAACTACTATACCCTCTGAAGTAGCTCTTTTACTATCGAGTCTTGTGCCTTAGATCGTCAGCTCGAAGATCACCAGCTCCTTACACTTCCTTGGTCATCAGAATAGTGATCTGGGGTTTTATGCCTTCTCCTATGCCCGTGATTTGATGAGTATCGATCTAGAATATGTGCTTGAATGGCCTGTTTGAGCCCCTAACTTAACGTAAACCCCCATGTCACTGATTATCTCCATCTTCATCCTCACACCACATTATGATTCAAATATGCTCATGGTTGTCCTCCATGCACCTATCCTCGTCTGGATTCACTTAGACCCTTGGGCCTATGGAGCAAGGTGTGATATTATCCTTGTAAGCTTGGCGAACCTCTAATTTAGGTCGTAAGTTGGAAGAATGAAATAAATCAACATGCTGAGATACTTCTCTAATTGTCCTCTCCTCTAGAGCTGGCACTTCTTCCTATGGTTGCTAGAGCACTTCTATGGGCATGGTGATGCCCTGGGCTTATGCTTGAGGCGGCACCCTAACTGCATAAGTTAGTTCTCTCACCATGTTCTCAAGTGCTTCCTAATGTTGATGCCACGTTGCACTCTATCAATCCCAGGAACAACAACAGTAGGCTCACGAGGGGTCAATAGGGGTATGCCAGTAGCACTTGTAGTGGGGGTAGTGGAAGTGCTTATCGTAGGAAGAATTAGGCATCCAACAAGTAATAAATCCTACTACTTTTCCATGTGACCCTCAGGTTGGTCAATTATAGCATCTGCACTCTTGGTGGTTCTTCCTGTAGTCATCATAATAGAACAAAAAATCAACAAGAATGCAGTTTAGGGCCCTCTTTCTAGCGCCAAAATGTTGATGTTCAAATCTAGTCCACTAAAGTCTAAAACCTAAACTACAAATTGAGAATGGCGAATAACAAGAAAAAGAGAGAGCTAGAACAAGAAGAGACCAGAAAATTTTTAGTGTGGTTTGATCTAAATCAATGCCTATGTCCATGGTTGTTCATTTCTATGTATTTTTGGCTAAGTAACAGTTTACATTATGTGTATCCCTTATGTACAATGATTTCAACCCCTTTTTATAGTGGTTGGGGTGTTACAATTTGAATGTAATGGAAAAGAATCATCAATTGATTACACTTCCATAGCATACAATATTTGATTTGGAGATGGATTTCTATAATTAATCTCCAATTGTCATCTTCAACAACTTGATGGCTAGGAAAGCATGCTTCGAGCTGCGGGCTAAACCTCGTCCTGAATGACTAGAAGCTACATGTTTGGTTCTTTGAGCCTTGTTGACTAGCAATCTGAGTTCACATTTGGTGACCTAATGACTTGCTCCATTGACCTTAATCGTGGATGATTTAAGCCCTTAACAACTGGGCTTATTTATTAGGCTTTTACCAACCCATTTGTATGGCCCCAAAAATACCCACAACAATTATCCTTATTGTAATTAGGAAAGTGGCAATCTTAAAGTCCAAATTTTTTGTGGCTGCTATTATTTTAGGGACTTAAATTTTGGCCCTAACATTATCATTGGTTTGCATTTTCTAGAGTCATTATTGAAGTTCTGATTTACCTTTCACATTGGTTCTACATACGTCATTTGTGATGTGAATTTCTGGGAAAAGGCTAATTTTTTACACCCAAGGAAGTATCAAAAAAATCAGTCTAAAAAAATTGTTTTACTTTATGGAATGCATGGCTTAATTCCAAGTGCTTTGATTATAGTGTTATGTGACCTTCTTGAATATGGTTCTTTTGTAATTTGTTATGATTGTATTTGAAATATTGGTGAAAAGCAATATGCTTATTGTGAGAGAATATTTTTAAAATATACTTTGATATTTTTATGTGATTGTGAGTTTTATATTTCCCTGAATTTAAATTGTGTTTTCTATATTTTTCTAAGAATTAATTGTGTAAGCACAATTTGTTATGTAATAATATTTGTTTTGTCTAAATTACTATTAGTTATTTTTGTGTGATTAAAATTATATTAATTTTGGATTCAATCTTATAAAATATTGTGCAAACTAAACTGTTAATTATGTGTGTGTTTTGGATAGATAACAAAAATATGACATTTTAATGTTATATCTAGTGATTTGATGTACAGTTAAAATTTGCATAAAATTATTTTTTGTAAAACTCAATTTAAGCTATATGGATTAATCATTGAAGATGTGTAAGGATAATCATTCAAATAAGTTGATAGGGAGCTCCACTCATTAGGGTTGTGAAATATCATGAGACTAGCTCTAAATATAAAAAGAAAAATCTTCAGATACTATTTTTATCTTATGCAAATATTGTTAAAATCTCATTATGTAAATTTTGATTGATTGAAAACCCATCTATCATACTTACCGAATTTCCTATTGAAAATTTTTATATTAGATTCTTATATGCTGATGCACAATATATTTATCGTACTCTTAATTTTTATACTATTTGTTTGCTAAGATAACTTGTTTATAAAATTATGTAGTTGTTTGAGAATCTATTGATTACTTATATGATGGTCATGTAATTTGGAATGTTACCACTTGTCAATGAACTTCTCATATGAAAGATGGTGTAAGTGATCCTTAGACTTAAGATCAACATAATATCTTATGTATAGATTTGTGTACTTTGATTTTACTTTAAACTTGCACTTTTAAGGAGTCAGTATGAATAATTTTGCATGCATTGTGAAGTACATGAATGTAGTGAATGATTAAGAGAGAATTCATCCTCCTTGGTAACAAAGAAAGATATTCAAAAGATGTGTTGATACTTTTATTATAATCAAAATCATATGCCTATGTATCGATAATACATAAAAGAAGTTTAATGCATAATTAATTAATGATGCATAAAAGAAGTTTTATGTATAAATAATTGTGAGATAACACATAGTCAAACACCTAAAATTGGATATTCAAACATACACTTGATTTCACTTTTTATCTTCTCTTTACATTTAAACACCAACCCTATCTTAGTGAATTGTGATTCTTTGGAGAGTTAATACCTCTTAAACTGAGTGGTTGATTTTCTTACTCTATCAGTTATGTGAACTTGGTGGAGGCTTTGAATGAAATTAATTCGTGTGGATTACTGTTGGTATCAGAGATCAAACACGAAAGAGTTACCTGAGGACAATTTGAAGGAGTTAATCATACATCTTGTTCATGGAATTGCTTAGAGATTAAATTCAGATTTAGAGATTAAGGATTTTGAGAAGGTATTATTTAATTATTACTTTACAATTCATTTAAATTATGCCTTACTTTATGAATTAATTGTAAACAACATGATTTGGGTTTGGTAAAAATTTTAAAAATTTTGTTATGCATATTTAATGCTTTTTGAATAGCATATTTGATGTTTAGATATAAATTTCCTAACATAGGGCACCCACTAAGATGAAGAGCTTAGCACCTAGGGTGCAAAGCTAACCCATGGGTTTGTTCTAACAAGTTGAAGAGCAAGGCTAACCTATGGAATTGTTATGAAATGAATATAATTGGCAATACATATGGAGAACAAAACTTAACAAATGTCAATTTTGGTGAACATGTATGTTCATCTCATGGATAGACTATGTACATTGGAAAGCCATTTACATTTGATTTAAATTAAAAAGTAGTAGTGTAGGTAATCTAATTGTCATCATGTGGCAACACAATAATGCCTTAGGTGGGTAGTATTCCAAGTATAGGAAATGTCTTTTTCTTCTATTGTCTAGAGGTAATAAGCCCAATTGTTCAATGCTTCTTTTATGCAAAAAAGGCCTTCCCAGTTAGGCACTAGTTTGTCTTCTTTACTTTTCCTCCTTAGGCCATCCATTTTTCTTAGAACCAAATCTTTCAGTTTAAAATTTATATTTCTTGCTTTTCGCCCTTGAAAACAAAACATCTTTGCCTTGTATGCTTGTGCCTGATATGGGTGATCTCCTAGTCTTCTTTTGTCATATCAAGCTCTAATCTCATCCTTTCATCATTCAACTATGTCATAATTCATAAGGGGGTACTGGGCATGCCGACCTTAAAGGAATGAGAACTTTATGACCATAAGTCAACATGAATGAGTGTATCCCATTGTGTTTTAAAGAGTTGTTCTATACGCCTACAAGAAATTATGGAGCTATTCAACCCATTTCCTTTTAGAGCTTTCAAAGCACTTTTTTAGTCTTTCCAAGGTAATATGACTAGCTAGCTTAACTTAGTCATTTGTTTGCAGGTGTTCCACCAAGGCAAACTTTTGGGTTAAATGGGAATACTGGTAAAAGTTGGTGAAATCAGTGCTTGTGAACTGGGTGTCATTGTTAGAGATAAAAGTGCTCGGGATGTCAAACCTAGACATGAACCTTGTAAGGGAGGCAAGCCTTCCATTGAATCATTCCACTTCTTTTAAATTTCTGGAACTTTACATATTAAGGTCACCTTGCCCTTCGGTAGGTTTTTCCTTTATTCCCTGTTGTGTTACCATGAAACCTAAGAACTACCCAATAGACTCTCCAAAAGCTCACTTGTTAGGGTTAATTATCATATTATTCTTTTTCAATGTGTAGAGTTTCAAGTAGGTCTTCTAGGTGGTTTTCATGTCCAATTGATTTCACAAACATGTCATTAATGTAAACTTCCAAGTTTCTTCCCATTTGTTGGGTGAATACCTTGCCCATCATCCTATAATATGCCAACCATACATTCTTCAGCCCAAAAGGCATCACCTTGTAATAGAATGTGCCCTTGTCCATGATGGACATCAACTTCTCTTGGTCCTGCTCATCCATCAGTATTTGGTTATATTCTTGAAAGGCATCCAAGATGATAGGGAGGCTATAGCTGGATGCCTAGTTAACAAGTTAGTCAATTGAGGGCAAAGGAGAAAAGGCCTTTAAGGCATGCTTTATTCAAATCAGTGAAGTCCACACACATAGGCCATGACCTATTCACCTTCTTCATGTGGACCACATTTGATAGTCAGGTTGTGTGTTGAACCTCTCTAATGAAGACCACTTCTAAGAGCTTAGTGACCTCACCCTTAATTTCCTTTTAGCCTTTCCACCCCAAAGTTTTGCTTCTTTTTTTGCTTTGGTTTTGTATTTAGGTCTACAACCAGCATATAGGTAGTGACCTAATGATCTATTTCTAGCATATCGACCGTTATCCATGCAAAAACTTTAACATTTTCATTGATAAGTCTGGCAAGGGCTTGTTTTAAGTTTTATGGAAATTTCATGCTAAAATAGATTACCTACTCATCATTTAGTCCAAAATTTGACCTTCATGTAACTTTTCTTCTAGTTTTGAGTTTAGCTTCTACCATCCACCATCCCTAGTTTCTATCATCTCAACTATCAAAACCTTCTTGCACTTTAGTATTTCTTAGGATTAGCAACAATAGCTGACTCTCACTTATCACTGCCACTTTCTTTAAGCTATTGTAATAACATGGATGAGCGAATTCTTGGTTCGCTTGGACTTGTCAAACACTTCTATTCATATGAAATTTCATTAACAAATAGGGGTAAATGCAATAGCCTTAGCCTTGTTCTAGGTAGTTTGCCTCATGATTATAATATAGGTTAAACCAAGACTTTTCATCATGAGGAAATCAACATCCACATCCTTTCATAATTTATCGTCCCCTAGGGTTACTTGCAATGCTATGCTTCCTTGCACATGCACTGATTTCCCTGCAAAATCAATAAGAGAGCCACTATAAGGTGTTAGCTTTTAGGGGGAGATTGTCAATGCCATAAAGGCATGTTTATAGATGATGTTAGTCAAACTTCCCTAGTTAACCAAGATTTTTATTACTATCTAGTTTTGTACTGTGGTTGTTATGACAACAGGGTCATCATGATACCTAACAATGTTACCATAGTCCTTATCTAAGAATGAAATAACTGGGGATAACTCCTCAATCCTTGCCATCTTAGTGGTGCGTATGTTTATAATCACTCGAATAACCTTCTTTCTTGCATTAGTTAATGATCTTCTAGCCACAAATCCTCCTACAATTACTTCCACCACATTGACTGGTGGTGGACACTTGCCTTAACTAAGCTTGCAACTTTCTTCCAGGAAGTTCGTCTTGCCCCTAGTCCCTATTGTTCCTTTTTTTTTCAGTATAGTTTCTCTCTTATCATTTGTTTTGTTTTCGCACATTAGGGTCTTTCCACTTTTGTAAAGACATGAATCCAACTGCCCCCACCTAATGAGATCTTCTATTTCAATGCAATGCAATTCACCCCCAAACTCCTGGTCATAATCAATGTGAATATCAATCTCTGATTAATAATCACCAACCTTTAACCTGTCTCTATTATTCATTTCTACTCATACTTGTTTCAATATTTCCTACTTTTATATACTTAAACTCAAATGATTAATAAGGCAACTTATAAAAAAAGAGAGAAACATTGATATATAACTTGTGTTTATAATGTACAAAGGCACTGCCAACTTTGGTGTATGCTTGCTTAGACTTTAATTCAATAAGCTCTCAACAAGTTCATATTAAACATATACTCCTAAAAGACTCTCTATTATGATTGTATTTACATCAACAGCAACTTCTATGAAGTTATCACTCATCCTTACTTTTTAGAGGTGGATTAATAGTAATTTCATGAGAATCTGAAAATAGTCCACATAAGAGAGAGTCTGGGGCTTAATGAGATAAATGCGTGTCTAACTCATGAATTTATCAACATTTAACCAAGTGTATATACATCACATCCTCAAAAAGCACAATTCATACCATAAATAACCAACACATTATAAAGACCTAGGGGACCAGCCTTTGAGTAATGTCACAATACATTTTGAATTGTCACACTAGAAAGACCTATGATTTTCTCGTAGCCATAAGCCATTCTTACTTTGATCTAGCTATAACCCCCTCATCCTAACCTTTTACCTCTTGCACCCTCCTTATGCCCCTTCGCCATATCGGAACATATAGATTTAGGATTTGCTTCATTATTTCCTACCATATCCTATCATTCTTATAATAAGGCTAAAAAAGCTTTCAGATATTCAATCAATCCATTCTCACAATGTATATCTCATCAATTTCATATTAACATATTTCTTCATCATTCATAACATTGTGTATCATTCTATGTCATGCATGAGCTTTTCACCATATAATCACTAACAATATTTGTAATTCCAATAGCAATCATATCATCACATACTTTTCAATATCTCATGCACATTATCAAACTTTATACTATACTATTACTCAAAATAATTGCATTTCTACAATCACAGTCATTCATCATTTTCCATCCTATATTTCATGGTAAATTTTCAAGTATTTGAATAGCATCATTTTTCATCACATTATCATGTCATCTATCATTCACATATATTTTACATCATCTTTATTGCCTATGTCACATATCATTGCCTTTATATATCACATGTCATTTCTTAATGAATATTCAAACTTAAACCTTATTAATAATTATATGGGCCTATTATTATAACAAGTATCACAATCATTTTCCTATTATCTACATATAGACCATCATTTCATCACTATCTTAAACACACATTTTCTATCACAGTCTTTATGACTATCCACATTGCTTCCATAACACAATTACTAGGTTAATTAGTATTAACTTGGAAATTACTCATTCAAGACTTTTCATCTATTTTATTCAATTTAATTGCATCTCATGTAAGTTTAGATCTAAAGAGATAAAATAATTTTTAAATAGAAAGAAGTTTGAACGAAAAAGAGTGGAAAGATTCTAAAGATACGATTGGAATCATGAGCAAAATTGGGTTTGAAATTTAAGTAGAATCTCGATCAGAATCATTGAAGAAATTCAAGTAGAATCAAGGAAATTTAATTAAAAATGCAAAATTGCTCACCAAATTTTGAAACTTTCAAGAAGTCAAAATTTAAACATGATCTAAATCATGATCAAAATTGAAAAATAGAGTAGGAAATATCGATTCAAATCATACAAATTCAGTTTGAATTTTAAGTCAAATCATGAGAGCAAAAGTGTTAGATTTTTACGAGCATAATCGCGGGTTTAGTTCAAAAAAGCTATGATTCAACTTACACAAACAAGTTTTGCATATAAACACTAGAAAAACAAATGCAACAACTTTATGTTCAACCTTTTACTATAATCCTTATTTCAACATGTTTTGAAAATAGAAATAATCTTATAACTTAGCTATTTTCATAGCAAAACAATCAACATCTCAACAAATCTGTTCAACCTCAAATTTGGCTACATAATCATCAAAAAATCATTTTATACACTTGCATTAACCAATCAGCAAATCATATGCAAGAACACATTATAATTCACAAGAAAGGTAAGAATTACTCACCTTAGTAACTGGAAACAAACAAATCAAACAGATGTCACAAATATCTTTAATATTCTTCAAGAACACAAAAGAAGAGTTTATTAGCTTTTAGACTTTTCTAAGAATTTTTTCCTTTTCAACTAATCATATATGATTAGATTATGACTCCATTTAATAGAAACAAGCTATATCTAATAGATTCAAGCTCTAAAACACCATAAAAATTAGATCAATTCATAGGTTGAATAGTGACAACAGATTTCTAAAATTCATAACTCAAGTTTTAATCTATGAATCAACGGGGTTTTGATGCCAAATTGAAGAGGAAGAAGAGAGGAATCAACTATAAAAATACATGGAAGAATGAAAAATTACTTGAAGAAAGAAGAAGAGCTTGTAGAGAGAGCAACCAGGATTGAACTTAAAAGGAGAGGACAACTGTCTCTCAAGGGAAAAAAATGGAAAAGAAAATTGAGTCAACTTCCTTTGACCTATTCCTTAACAAGTTTTATAATTTTTCTTATTTGGTGATTTTGCTAATTTATTCACCTAAAGTTCAAAATTGACATGTCCATCGATTGACAGGGGCCATGAAATTTTGACAAAAATTATTTAAATTGATTACCTTTATAATGACTATAAGTTTACACTCATTGGACACTTATAGCCCTAGTTTCAATCTTTTCAAAGTTTTTTCAAATATTAAATTCTGAGAACACAATTTTTGCTCGATGAGCATCCAAATTAAGAACTTCTACTTTCTAAAGATTCCTATTATTCACAAAATCTTTTTTAACTTTGTCTAAACACTTTGTATCCTGAAATGTATAGTTTCAAATTCTCAAACTTTTCAAAGTTACCTTTTTTAGATTTTTTAAAGTCATTTTGTTATCAAAATTCATTTTAGAAAAGTTGGGATGTTACGCATAATGGTGTCTAGATCACTAGACAATAGCATTGTCATCTTGAAGGACTCAAGGTGGTCTTGTGGGTTAATAGTTCCATCACATAGGTCAATATGGAAGCGATTTGAATTTAAGTGGCAAGGGGGTTTCCATGATGTCTAGAGTGAAGGGATGGCTTTCTTGGATTGGTGATGGTGGTCTGGGTTGGGATTGTTGATGGTAATTTTGGTATGGTCTATATTATACCTTATCATTATGATATTATTAATATAATTTGTTAGCAAAAGTATAAGAATTAGGGTTAAGTAGTGTGTTTCTAGATAGTAACATTGTCATCTTGAAGGACTTAAAGTGGTTTTATGGGTTAATAGTTCTATCATATAGCTCAATATGGAAAGCAATTTTGAAGTTAAGTGGCAAGGCGGTTTCCATGATGTCTAGAGCGAAGGCATGTCTTTCTTGGATTGGTGATGGTGGTCTAGGTAGGGGTTGTTGATAGTAAGTTTGGTATGGTCTATATTGTACCTTATCGTTATGATATTATTAATATAATTTGTTAGCAAAAGTATAAGAATTAGGGCTAAGTAGCAAGTTTCTAGAATTCTAAATATCCTATTGGTAATTTTTGGGAATATGATATAATATATTACAAAATCTTAAATACCCTATCTCTATTAGGTTTTGTAGTATGATACTATTTAGGAATTGTATAGTTTATGAGGAAATTCCATAGCAAGATCTCATTAAACATGCAATATAGAAAATGATTACTTTCATACATTATTATTTCCTCAAACTTCATTGTCTGTGCAATTAACTCTCATGAAAATGGTAAATGGGATCAATTAAAATGATTGGGCAAAGTTCTTATATCTGACAATCACCAACTTTGATTTGGCATTGAGAGAGGAAGAGCTAGTAATTGATGATAACTCTACTACCACTCAAAGGGCTCTTCATGACAAGTGGATACACTCTAATGAAGTGTGTTTGATGGTTATGAAGTAGACTACGTATAAGATTGTTAGGCAAAGCATTTCTAACTTTCTAAATGCTAAAGCCTTTATGGACTCTATAGCTAGGAAATTTATAAAGTTTGATAAGATTGAGAAAGGACATTACATCTTATTGTTGGAAAAAATTGCTTATAATGGTGTTAGTGGAATTCATGAGCACATTTTGAAGCTAGTACGCTACAAGAATCAATTGACAGCCATAAAAGTGGACTTGGTGGATAGTTATCAAATCTAGCATGCTTTGGAGTATCTCTCTGCTCAATTTAATCTTTTCAAGACATCGTTTCACACCCAGAAGGGTGAATATACTATTAATTAGATGATCTCTATTGTTAGTCAAGTAGAAGATGACATAAAGAAAGGAAAAGTTCATAGTTCTTACTTTATTTCACATGAATCAAGAGCTGAGTTTGGAAATAAATCACACACGAAGGATAACAGGAAGAAACTAGTTCTGAGAAAATGGAAGCTAATATGAATGCACAACAATATAGGCTCAAGAAGTCTTTATCCAAGGGAAATTATAGGTACTGTAAAAAGTATGGGCACAAAAAGGTAGAATATTTTAAGCTTAAGTGGATTGAGAAGAAAAAAAAAGGCACTAAGAAACAAGGGAAAGCCAAGTGATGGAAAGCTAATAGTCAAACTAGGAAATAGAGAGAAAATGCAAGTGCAACACATAGGAGTAGTATCCTTAAGATTATCTTTTAGTCATGTTTTAGAATTAAGAGACACATTTTATGTGCTTTCCATAAGAAGGAAACGGAAAAGTCAATTAATTTTATGATTGTGTCTTGTTTGCTTCTGGTTGTCTATGTGATGGTTTATATAAGACTAATTTAGACCCTGCTTTTGTGAATTTTATAAATATTATGGTTGAAAACAAAAAGGATAAAATCAATGAGAGATCTTCAAAGGAAAACTCGCTACTAGTACTAGAAAAAAAAGAGGATCAAAGGACAAGATGTTTTGCACTTGATTCACACCGATGCTAGTGAATCAATTACGTTAAGTGCTAAGGGTGGATATAGGTACTTTATTACTTATATTGATGACTACTTGAGATTTGGCTCAATTGAAGTCCTTATTGAAAGGTCGAATTCCTTAAATGCTTTTAAGACATTCAAAACTAAGATTGAACTCAAATTGGCAAAGAAACTTAAGTGTCTCAATTTTGATATAGGTGGTGAGTACTATAATAGATATGATAAAACTAGTAGAAATCCTAGTCTTTTTGCAAGATATCATCAAGATTGTGGGATTGAGGCTAGTTACACCATGCCTGGAATGCTCAAACAAAATGTGATTGCAAAAAAAAGGAATAGCACGCTCATAGATATGGTGAGATACATGTTAACTAATCTACATTACCAGATTTTCTATGAGGCAATGCTTTAAAAATCATTGTGTATATTTTGAATCAAGTCCCTAATAAATTTGAACCTAAAACCCCATATAAGGTGCTATATGGGAAAAGGCCTAGTTTTAGGCATTTCCACATTTAGGGTTACAAGACAAAAGTGAATCCATTTACAAAGGTTTCATTGGATATAGAAACGACTCCAAAGGTAGTAGATCTTATTATCTAACCCACAGCACCAAAGTCATTGAGTCAGATCATACAATTTATTTTGAGAATTATTTGGATAATGGGAGTGAAAAACTATGTGACATCTCTCATAGAGAGGAACAAGTTGTTATCCCACTAACACACTTGCACTAATTGAAACATACTGAGTTAATCCAAAGGATGATCTAATTCAACCAATGGTGGAAGTTGGAAAGCCAAATGCTTTGCTAATAGAAGAAAAAGAATCGACTCTTGTAAATAAAGAAATACCCTTGAGGAGATCCCCAATGGGCTCACAGACTAGCAATCATAAATGATTATCTAGTATACTTGTAGGAGCATGAGTTTAATGTCAATGAAGATAATGATCCCACTAATTTTTAGGAAGCCATTTCAAGTCCTAATTTTTTAGAATGGATAAAAGCTACAAAGGATAAATTGGTTTTGATACATCAGAATGGTGTGTGGAATCTTGTGGAATTACCTACTGGTTGAAAGCCTTTTGGATGCAGTGGGTTTTTAAGACCAAATAGGATAGTAAAAGGGAGACTAAGAGGTATGAAGCCAAACCAGTAAAAGGGAGACTAAGAGGTATGAAGCCAAACCGGTGACAAAGAGTTACACTAAAAAAGAAGGTGTTAGCCTAGGTTACCCTAGCTACATATTTTCCTTAATTTTAATTTTGAAAACTAATTTTATCTAACAATATACTTTTAATGTTTTAATTTGTTTTGCAGGTTCAAAGGAAGTGATTCAAGAGATCCAAGAATAGATTTAGGAATCAATTTTATTTTGATAGGATCTTTTGTAAATGAATTCAAATGAGTTTTGATTCAACTTTTTTTAAAAATATAGTGAGATACAATTAAACCATTTGAAGATATTTTTTTCAAACAAAGTCTTTTTAAAGATCTTTTCAGAAGTACAAATTTTTATAAAACTACTTTTTACCTTATGAATCAATTCAAGCATCGATTCATTGAAGAACTTATGAAAAATCATCTTGGAATTGATTTATTAATCAATTCATGAAAAAAAGTTTTGAAAAATACTTTTTACCAAAGGTTAGGAATTTTACCTGAATCGATTCAATAATCGATTCAAGACTTTATGTCAAAGGACTGAGATTCGATTACCAAACTAATTCATTAGTTGTAACTACTCTGAATCAATTCACTAGCTAAAAGTTAGTTATTCTATTACAGTAGTTACAAAAGCTCAACTGCTTTCAATTTTTCAACAAATTTAGCAGTTTTCTCCCTCCTTTAAGTGCGAATCTCTTTGAGAAAATTGTGCAAAACAAGATTGGCTCTCATCTCAAACTTTTCTCAAATCATTCAAGAAATTGAATCAAAGCTCTACAGAATTCATCTTGATTGTTTGAGATTTTATCTCAAATTGGTGGTATTGTATTTTTTTACTTTCCCTTTATTTGTTTCATTTTTCTTTTAAGGTTTCTAGGGTAATAGAAATCTTTTATAAGTTAGCAAAAGCTTGTTTCAATCCTTGTGATTTTTCTTAGGTTAGCAAGAACCTGTGTAATTCTTGCATTTGTTTTTGAACTGGACTTTCAAAAGCCCTTTTTCAATCCTGATTGTTTTCTTAATAAAGTGATATTCCAGTTAAGGAATGATCTAAGTGGAGTGGACTTGAATTACGGTTTCAATTTAAGTTGAACAACTTTAAAAATCTATGTCTTTAATCTCTCTTTTTGCTCTTACATGTAAAATCTTTCTACACAATTATCAAATTTTGTTGTTTTCATATAACACTGATTACTTGTTTGCTACATGTCTCAATAGAAGGCAATAAATTACAGTTCTTGTTGAATTCAAAATAAAAATCCATATTAGACTAAGGTGTATGTACATTCCCCTCAAGGAATAAGGGCAAGATTTGTGTTTTTCACTTTTTATATCTTTTACTGGGACTGTCAAAAGGTATTGATTGCAAAGAAACTTTCTCACCTATTTCAATTAAAGACTAATTCTGGGTTGTTATTGCATTGCTGGCTCATTTTAGTCTAGAGCTTCTCTAAATGGATGTTAAGACAACTTTCTTGAATGGTGATTTGTCATACACTATTTACATGAACCAGCTAGATGATTTGCAAGAGAAGAGTAAAGAATACTTTGTGTGTGAATTGAAAAGATTCATATATAGTTTGAAGCAAGCATCTAAACAATGGTATCTTAAGTTTGATAAAATTATTACTTCTTTTGAATTTAAGGAGAATGATACAAATCAATTTATCTATTTTAAGATAGATACGGGCATATTTATGATTCTAGTATTGTATGTAGATGATACTCTCCTTGTAAGTAATGATATAAGCCATCTAATTAAGACAAAGTAGATGTTATTGATGTATTTTAATATGAAAGATCTTGGTCAAACCTCTTTTATGCTAGGCATATAAATCCACCATGATAGATCCAAGGGTCTCTTGGTTTGTCTCAAAGATATTGAAAAAGTGCTCAAAAAATTCAACATATCTTTGTACTCTCAAAGTGTTGTGCCCTTCTAGAAAGGTGAAATTCTTTCTAAAGCCCAATGTTCTCAAAGCAATAAAGGAAGATCAAGTGTGAAAGTGGTTCTATATGCTTCCATTGTTGATATCTTGATGTATGCTTAAGTGTTTACAGAACTTGATATTATTTATGCAATTGGTGTACTTAGAAGATACTTGAGCAATCTTGGTAAGTGACATTGGACTACTGTGAAGAAAGTTATGAGGTACCTAGCTACAAAGTACAAAAAGATTCATGTTAACCTATAGCATATTTAATGATCTAGTAGTTGCTAGCTACTCTGACTTTGATTTTGCAGGTTGTCTATATGACAAGAAGTTGGCATCTAGATGCATATTTATCATGCTAGGATGTTTCATGGAAAAGTGTCAAGCATTCAATCGCAACAACCTCCACCATGAAAGTAAAGTATGTCGCATGTTATGAAACTACTTGGGAGGCTATTTGGTTAAGGAATCTAATATCTAGATTCAAAGTTGTTGAGAATATTTCTAGGCCCTTAACAATTTATTGCGACAATGCTATTGCAATGAGCTTCTCTAAAAATAATAAAAGTTCTATCCGCACAAAGCATTTTAATGTTAAATATCAATTTGTTAAAGAGAAGATATGCAAGCATCATAAATGTATTGAACAAGATGCCATGGATGGCATGCAGAAAATCCACTTATCAAAGGTTTAGTGTAATATTGTTTCATGGACATGTTACTAGAAAAGGTTTAGCCAAGCCTTTCGATATTTAGAGTTAGTGCGAGTTTCATGTGTCTTATTGAAATGACAAACTTATGATAATCTTGAGATTTGTGAAATGTTGATAATGTTGCCATATTGTTATTTGTGCACATTATGTTATGACATGTTGATAAAGACTTGTAGACCTTGTCTCATGATTATATTAAGATTATTGAATCTCACATGACATCATGGGTAGATGCTTGCACCATTACATGAATATTTACATATAATTACTTTTGCCGCTATATAAATCTTGTATGTTTATAGTTATCGAGGTGTAAGTACTCAAATGTGTATGACATTAGTATCCCTATTGGATGTGATGCTCTGCACTATTGAATACTTATGATTTCAATTTAGACATGTGATCGTAATAGTGTCATAATTAATTTGATATTTCTTGATGTAGCCATATATGATAATATATCTTGCAATTTTTTATATTGTGGTCTAAAGTATATCGTCCAAGTGAGAGACTGTTAAAATTTTTCATGTGAACTTTCATAGTTCAAAGTATTTTTTATAAAAGCTGAATTACACAAATGTTAAATTAATATTGTAAACTAGCCTATTTAAAGTAATAATAATTTGGCACCTAAAATGACATCAAGATTAAAAGTGATTTCTGATCACGTAAGCCTTGTAACTGGATTTTTTTATGATAGATTAGCAAAGCCCAATTATGTTTAACATGTACAAAATAGATCCCTACTCTCACCCTAAATCAGTTCCTTTAATTTCCCTATCAGGATTTGTAGACCTATTCTCTTATAAGCTACTAGGAATCGAGATGAATGAACCTATTAGGATTCCAAGTATTAAACTCAATGGATTCACAATCTTCACAAGATAAGTTATTAATATATATTATTATTGTTATTAATTTACATTTTATTTATGTTATGTGACACAATAAATTAGATCCTAGTAATTCATTCAATTATGTAATGCAATTCTTCCAAAATATGCCTAGACTATATAATTCAAAGAAAAAATACATCATACGTGTGCATCACACTTGAACCAAAAAATTCTTTGTTGCGGTAAAAAAAAAGATTACATTTCCATTTTTGATTACTCTAGTTGTTATTAAAAAATGAAAATATAAACTTTTTGTCTTTTAGAGGAATATATGATAATGAGGGCCACGAAATATAAATTTAATATGAACTATTATGTATAAAGTTAGATATGACCATAATAGTGAGAGACGAATGTCGAGAATATAAATTTAAATATGAACTATGATGTATAAATATATAAAAGATACATAAAATTTAATATGCATTATTTTTAATAAAATGAAAATCAAATATGTTTGAATTAAAATATGAATGCATATATTTTATTTATATTAATTAAAATAATTCTATTTATTGGCAAAATTATTTTTTTATAACTTTTATGATAAATTAGACTCTTCATCCTCAATTTTAGTTTGCTCAATTTATAATTTCATTGCTATACTTTATTTTTTAATTTGATCCTAATTTAATTCGTTTATAGTTAGCTCCATGCTATAATCAATTTAAAAATTTCTACTTGTAATTGTTTAATAATAACAAACATTTATCAATTTGTACAATTAAATCATAATATATAAATTAAAAAGTACAATCCAATCACAAAATTATTAAGAAAATCAACATATATAATTTCAATTATGCATATTTTTAGTTTTAGTGGATTTGATTTCACTATATTTATTGAATATTTTCTTCAAATTGAAATAATTTGTTATCCAAATGAATGAAACTTCATTGTCATATTATGTATAATTTCATAAATGCACAAATGTCGAACATCATATAATAGCAAATAAAAATTCCCAAATTGGGAATGATGGTAGCTAATACAAAAGAAAATAAAGTTTGGGACCTAATTACAAATAAAAAAGTATAAAGATAGAATTACAAACTGAAAGTAATTATAATTTTTTGAACCTCTGTTTATTATTCTGATTATTAAAACGATTTTTAAAGCACTATTTGTTGGTGCATCTAATTTGTATTCCATTAAGTACACTTGTCAACCAAGGAAACATACAGACCCTCCTTTCATTAATAATAGATAGATATAATAAAATTGATGAGTGTAAGGAATAACAAATCTTGTATTACAGTATTTGCCAAAAAAAATTATATTATTGATCAAGATTAAAATATTATTTAAAAGTTACCTAAATTTAAAGTTACGTAAATTTATATTTTGATTCAAAATTATTCATACAAGATTTGATGACTACAATTCAATCATTATACAAACATATCATAAAAAATATTAATTTTATATATATAAAAGTGAGAATTATCAAATATTGTATTAATTATTAATATTAAAATATTAATTAACATCAAATAATTTTATATTTTAATTCTAACATCTCACACAAAATTTGACTATAATTCATTCCTTGTATGAGCTAATCAAGGAAATTATGGATTATCAATGCAAGACGACTGACGAAGAGAGAATGGGCCAGCAGGACCTGGCCCCTCACAACTCCAGCTTCACACATATTATAATTATTTTAATTATTTATTAATATAATTACTTATATAAAATATTAAATTAATTAATATTTTTAATTAATTAATATTAAATTAAAAATATTAATTTTACATAATTTTATATAAATT
>JANHAO010001654.1:0-31937 GCA_026873985.1 Saraca asoca
CCCAAGCATGCATCCTGGCATATATTCAGTTATGCCAGCTCATCCTAACCTCCCATAAAGCATGCTTTCTCTCTCTCTGCCACCTTACCCCATTAGCACATTTTTTATCATTCTCCTACCCCCTCACCAAGTTGCATGCTTTCTGCCTTCTTAGTCTTGAACCTTCTAGAATACACCTGGGTTAACTTGGGCCTGGTAATGTCTTGGTTCTGACCCAACTTATGGGTCATTTTTTGGTCTAAGTCTGAGGATTGGGCTTTACCCTGGTCCAGTCCCAATTCTTGGGTCAGGTCCCTAACAGAAAGTTGTATCTCATTATCATCTGCTAGTCAATACCCTTGTCAATCTGCTCAATATGATCCCCAATCTGTATGAGCCAAATAGATTTACCATTATAGATCCCAATAGCTTTATCATTTGTCAATACCCTTGTCAATCTGCTCAATATGATCCCCCATCTGTATGAGCCAAATAGATTTACCGTTATAGATCCCAATAGCTTTATCATTTGATCTGGATCTATTTCTCTGTTCTTATTCTTGCACTACCTATCAACTATGTTTTCAGAAGGTTTTGACTTCAAGGGGGTTAAGGCATAAGAATTTTGTTCTTTTTCAATAAAAAGAAAAAGGGAGAAGAATTTTGTGTGTTAGGTTGAAAATTACTAACATAGGTTCTCCATGTTCTATGATTTATGTCTCTAGCTTTTTTTTCCCCACAGGTAAAGCTTTCAGAAAAACTATCACATGTGCAATCACTTTGTGTCCATGAGATGATAGTTCGAGCTTTTAAGCACATCCTGCGGGCAGTGATTGCTGCTGTTGTTGACAAGGGGAAAATAGCTATATCAATTGCTGCTGCACTGAATATGCTGCTTGGTGTTTCAGAACATGGAGAATTAGATAAATCATGCAATATTCACCCCCTTGTGTGGAAATGGCTTGAGGTGTTTCTGAAGAAGCGTTATGATTGGGATCTTACCAGCTTGAATTACAAAGTTGTGAGAAAGTTTGCAGTTCTTCGCGGCTTATGTCACAAGGTACTGAACAATATACCACAAAATTCACAGATTCTAATACGGATTTCATTATAAATTGCATACAAGTGGAGTGGCACATCTATAATGTTTTTCCATTTGTCGCCATTTTCCGATATACTTCAAGCAAATTTTACGCTGGAATTTCTGTTTGATTAGGAATATAAATTGATTTTATGGCAGTGAGCATGGAAACAGATGAGCATGTCCATGTCAGTTGGATTTGTCACTTGAATAAAATGGTCACGACTCACATTTATGCATGTTTATCTTATGAGCATGTCCATGTCAGTTGGATTTGTCACTTGAATAAAATGGTCACTATTCACATTTATGGATGTTAATCTTAGTCTTCTATCTGAAATTAAAAGTGTTTGATTCTTATTTGAAAATAAGAATAGGAGGGTCTTCCTTGATTAGATGCTCTACCATCATGGTCTTCCCCACCTAATCAGATTCATCATCTCATAAGAAAGCACTGCTGCTCAACCATTTAAATTAGATCATTGTCATGAATTTAGTAGGCTCTTATTCTTCATTTACTCTTCTTTTCCTTCAATTTAATTAACTGATATAGAAATTTGCATGATCATTAAGTCTGAGATATCTTGCATGTAATGGGTGCACTGTAAGCAAACCCATCTCGTAGCCCAATTTCTGAATATTACTTTCTAACAAAATATAAGCATATTTGTAAAATATGTTTGTAAGAAATGTTGCTGTATATATGCTATTATATAGGTATGTAACACATGGTCAGACTATAACATTAGTCAATTGATCATAGCTCTTGTAGTTATGCATTGATATTGAACAGTCATTCATTGATAATTTGTTCTTTACCATAACCATCAACATTAGGTGGGCATTGAACTCGTCCCAAGGGATTTTGATATGGATTCTCCAACTCCATTCCATAAATCCGATATTGTCAGCTTGGTCCCTGTTCCCAAGGTAATAACAAGTCGTGGAAAGATAGTTATATGTTGTCTTGTTTAATGTCTTGAAATTGATTGATTATACATTTTATGTAACACATTCTGAACCTTTGCAGCAAGCAGCATGCTCATCTGCTGATGGAAGGCAGCTTCTAGAGTCGTCCAAAACAGCTTTAGACAAGGGGAAGCTTGAGGATGCTGTTAACTATGGTACAAAGGTGCTCTTTGTGGGATATCAATGAACAATTGATGACAGCCACTACTTTGATATTGGTATTTCCATATGACATATTCTATTTTTTGATAGGCTCTTGCCAAGCTGGTAGCAGTTTGTGGGCCCTATCATCGCTTGACCGCAGGAGCCTACAGCCTCCTTGCTGTAGTTTTATATCATACTGGCGACTTCAATGAGGTCTTATTTGTTATCTTTGATTTGGAGTTGGTGGGACCGGGTCGTATAAGAACCCAAACTTGCTTTTATTACTTTTGATATAAACAAAATTTTATAGATCAGCTTATAGCATTGCAAGCTAGGGTGGGGGATTATCTAATCACTTTTATTATGACTATATGAGAGATATATTTCATTAATTCATATAAAATTTATAGCCCTCAAAATTTTGATTTTAAATCTTCATCTATTGTTGATATGCACCTTAATATAAAAATATCCAATGTGCTCCTGTTGTTGTTTTGAAGTTTTCAAACTCAATTTCTTCAAGATATTCACTCCAATTACAGGCAACTATTTATCAACAAAAAGCCCTGGATATTAATGAGCGAGAGCTGGGTCTGGATCATCCAGATACAATGAAGAGTTATGGGGATCTAGCAGTTTTCTATTACAGACTGCAACACACAGAGCTGGCTCTGAAGTACGTTTTTTCTTGTGCAATGTAGTGATGTATAAAGTTACATGGTTTCTTAATAATTACAGTTTGCATTATGTTTTACTTCTTGTGGTCTATTAAGGGATGATCTAGTTTCTAACTTAACTGAGTAATATTCATCAATGATAATTGTAGAAAATACTGTAAATATGGCTTTAAAAGTTTTTGTTTGTGATGCATTTTAGATATATGATAAGCTGCTTTGAGAGTTTCAGTTTTATTCTGATTGTTTTGACTTGTCTCTACAACTGTAATTTATCAGGTATGTAAATCGTGCTTTATATCTCCTGCATCTGACTTGCGGACCATCTCATCCAAACACTGCTGCAACGTACATTAATGTGGCTATGATGGAGGAAGGTCTGGGAAATGTGCATGTTGCCCTTAGATTTCTACACAAAGCCTTAAAGTGCAACCAAAGGTTACTTGGTCCAGATCATATTCAGGTTTGTTTTGTTTCTTGATTTCATTGAAGGATTGAGTTTACTTAATTTATTATTATACTTCCTTGATGAACAAAAACCGTTCCATAAAATATCTACAGATAATGTGGTGTAAGTTTTTTGTAAGTGAGAGGCTCCATATACTTTGAGTGTAAAACCTTTGGTAAAATAGCCAATTGCCTCATCAAACAGATTAATTGTTATACACATTCTGTACATACGGCATTTTCCTTTTTTTCTTAGGTAATTAGTATACATGTACTAGTTGAGGATTGAATTTTATATTATATGTAGTCCATATTCTCGTACTTTCTGATTTTGGTTGAGTTATGACAGACAGGTTAGAGGCAACCTGGTATCAAGAAATGTGGCATTTCATTACACCTGTTAAATATTTTTAGAAATATCCAAATTGGATTGTCCTTAATTTGGTTGACTTTTTGGCTTCTGCTGAAGAAGGAACCTAGTGAAAGATAAAATAATATGTCAAACACATGGCATGTATAAGACTGAGTTACAGACCGGTATTGTTTATCTGAAAACACTTGTCATTTCTGTATTTTAACATCTGCATATTTCTTGGTTGTTAATTCTATGCAGACAGCTGCAAGTTACCATGCAATAGCAATTGCACTCTCTTTGATGGAAGCATATCCTTTGAGTGTGCAGCATGAGCAAACGACTTTGCAAATTTTGCGGGCAAAACTAGGCCCAGATGACTTGCGTACCCAGGTATTTTGTCACATTTAAGTATATTGTATTGTTTTGTACACACTCCTTCCTTCAGAGACTAAGGAAGTACCTTTGTAATAGAATACACTGGTTGATTCAGTGTTTGAATACTTTATATCATCATTATGCTTATTTCCGGTGGTATCTTATCAAATGAATATTTAAGTGATTGAATCCAAGCCCCTCATTGGCCTTCTTGGCTGTAAAGTATGTAGTAAGTTATTTATGTTTTGCTTGCACAAACTTAAGATATGTTCTGAATGCCGCAGGATGCTGCTGCATGGCTTGAGTATTTTGAGTCTAAGGCTTTCGAACAGCAAGAAGCTGCAAGAAATGGTACTCGAAAACCTGATGCATTAATAGCTAGCAAAGGCCACCTAAGGTATACCAGGATTATCTTTGGTATTTTGCATCTACTGCCTTTTTTGGTTACTCAGAGTGTTGGGAAGCACTGATATTGTGCTATCTATTTCTGCATGTCTTAATGGATCTCATGATAGCAAGGTCCTCTAAGTTAATTGTAATTTAAAAATTTTAGTGTGTAGTGTTAATGGAGATGGATGGGTTTGCTACATTCTTTGATGTTGCTTGTCGATGACTGCTGTATAAATGTTTTATTATTCTCGTGATAGCAATGACTGTTGTGTAAATTTTTTATTATTCTCTTGGTGATCTAATGCCTTGTAGGAACAGCAGAGTTTGTTGTCTGATAGTGAACTGTCTTCTTTACAATACATCCTATTATGGGGAAATAAACCATTGAAATGGATAGTAGGGTGATTATCTATGGTTATATGGATTATAGTGCTAGAATATCCTTGTTGACCTGGCAAAATTGGTATGCACAAGGGTTGTACATGCTTAATATATGTATCATGTGTTCACAATTCTGTTGTTCTGAACTCCTGGTTTCTTATAATCCTGTGGAATTTGTCAGTGTGTCAGATCTGCTTGACTACATTAATCCTAATCATGATTCCAAAGGGCGAGATATGGCAACGAAGAGAAGAAACCATATAAAAGAGGTATGCTCCAGATTTGTTGGTTATAGAAATTCAGTTGAATTTATCTGTTTGATTACCTGGCAGCAATATTATAATGAGAACAATTGTCTGACTGCTGCTTACTACTTTTTTATATTGTGGAATACTGCTGTTACTGTTGGGTGGGACAATTTTGAGGAATTGATTATTGTGGAACATTTAGTTGCCTTTCTTTAATTACTTTAAATCCAATAAGAGGGGCTTCTTTTATGGCTTAAAATTGAGCAATATGGTAATGCCTGAGGACCTTGCAATGACTGAAGTCAACAAAATGTCTTATCATCTGAAGTGAAGAGCATTTTGGATCATTGACTCCCTTTCTCTCTGCAATAAGTATTGCTTTTGGCTTAAGTCTCTGAAGATTTATAGAGGAACAATAGCAAAATCATGTAGCAGATTTCATATGATATCAAAACCAGGATCAGCCATTTCATTTTGTAAAAACTAACAACAAATCCTTTGTCAAATAGATTACTTCCTTCCTGACTTGACATGGCGAATAGCCATAGTGAATGACATACTTAAACATGGAATCTTTAGTAATTTTGATCATGTATGCAGAAGAATTGGCTAAACTATCTCCCCTGAGAAAGGACTTTAGAGCAACTTTACCCGAGATAGAATTGTAAGGGGTGGCATTGTTCTGTTCTACTGACATCTCCTCTGTTGATATATTTTTTCACTCTGTAATATGTAAAAGCCCAATCAGCATGGAATAGGCTTCACGAATACTTTAGTTTATCATCAGAGCAAAATGCTATACTTGAATCACTGGTACAGGGATGATATATCTGACAGAAACAATGCTTTTTGCCTTCAAACCTGTCCTGCATGAAGGTTCATTTTGCTTGATTTGGATAGCTGACTACATGCACTGTCCCTTGCATGCATCCACTTCTGTAATACCACTCTTAAATTAAAATTTGTATGATTTGGCAGGTGAGGACAAAATCCTACCAAAATATTGGCGTAGCAAGTTCTGATGAGTCTTCAAAAGAAACTTCAAAAGAGGCTACAGGCGAAGAAACTTCTATACCTGAATTAGGAGGTGATGCAGATCTTGAGCAGGACTCTGCACCTGAGTCTGAGCAGCCTGTTTCAGAAAAGATCTCAGATGAGAAGCTGAAAATGTCAGGTGAAGTTTTGTCTGAAGTACCTGCTGATGGAGAGGATGGATGGCAACCAGTTCGAAGGCCCAGATCAGCTGGCTCATATGGCTACCGGCTGAATCAGAGACGGGCTACAATTGGCAAAGTTTATAGTTGCCAGAAGAATAATGTGGAGGCTGATGCAGACTATTCTCCAGTGAAGAGTACTATTTGGAGTAGTAGGTATTACTTTTTGAAGAAGCGAACAATATCTCATGGAGCTCATTCAGAGAATCACACTGTGAACATCAACCAAGGCACTAAATTTGGGAGGAAAATGGTTAAAGCTGTTACATACAGGGTCAAGTCCATGCCTTCATCTACTAAAGCCTTTGCAAAGGATAAATCAGTAATTGGTGACAATATATTCAGTACTCATCCAGAGACTGGCCCTAATTCAGCACCGCATGATTTAAATCCAGTAAAGACTTCAATAGTTAGTCTTGGAAAGTCTCCTTCTTACAAGGAAGTAGCCTTGGCTCCACCAGGCACAATCTCCAAGTTGCAGGTCTATAATCATCAAAACGATATTCCTCTTAGCCATGCACTTGATGATGGCAAGCAGAAAGAGGAAAATATTGAAACACATGCAAATGCTAACCCAACCCTGAAAGAGGCAGAAGATATATTTGACGGGAAGGACAAAAATTCTTCATGTGATTCCGTCGATGACTCACAAGAGAATAATAAAGTTGCTAAGAAAGAAGAAACTCAAACTGATCTTATGGAAGGTAAGTGTGAGAGTTCCCAGGTGCTTGAATCTGGGGAAGCTGAGGCTTATGAAGCAGATGAAACTAGTTTAGTGATTGATGCAGTGGATGATCCTGCGGCTTCTGACGAACAAGAACTTGATGCAAATGGTTCATCTGGCAGTTTTGATATTCAAGATAATTCAAATGCCGTTTCACAAGGTGAGGATTTTAGGGTCAATGCATCATCAGTGAATGCAAGCGATTCGAGGGGCCTCTCTTGTAAGAAGTTGTCTGCATCTGCAGCCCCATTCAACCCAATGCCAGCTATTGCACGTGCTGCACCAGTTGCCATGAACATAACTCTTCCTTCCAGTCCTGGTGCTGTTTCACCTATTGGACCCTGGCCAGTAAACATGAATATTCGCCCTGGACCTGCTACTTTGTTACTTGCAGTTAATCCGTTGTGTTCCTCTCCTCACCATCCATACCCATCACCTCCACCAACACCAAATATGATGCAACCATTGGCATTTTTGTATCCTCCTTATACTCAACCTCAATCGGTACCAACCAGCACCTTTCCAGTCACTAGCAGCACCTTTCATGCCAACCACTTTACATGGCAGTGTAATGTGAACCCTACAACATCTACGTTTGGTCCCAACACCGTCCGGCCGGGTTGTATTCCTGTGGAATTTCCTCTTCCGGCACCTGTGGTTGAACCAATCACCGATCCTATTGTGGAACCACAAGTGCAGCATCAAGGTTCTGAAAGTCCAAATTCTGCTCCAGTTCTTCCAGAGGACATTGACAATATCAAAGAGGCTAAAAAAGAAGTCAAATTTCTAGCATCAGAGAGTTGTGAAGATGAGATGGCTGGACTTGGTTCAGAAAGTATAAAGGAAAATGGTAATCCGAACTTCTGTGGAACTGAAAATGCTGGTGACAAGCCAATTCATAGCATTGGCTCAAATGGCAACACTGGAAGTTATGAAAATAACATGGATGGCGAGAAAACCTTCAGCATTGTGATTGGGGGTAGAAGAAACCGCAAGCAGACTCTTCGAATGCCAGTAAGTTTACTAAGTCGACCTAATGGCTCGCAGTCATTTAAAGTTGCATATAAGCGTGTAGTTAGAGGAAGTGATGCCCCCAGGTCCATTACGATCACTTTCTAGTAAGGATTGTACAACTACCTTTGAACTGGCCGTTCTTTGTGGTTACTAATTACTGCTGACTAAGAAGAAAGAGACCTTGTAATTTCGCATACAAGGGAAGTGATATTTTGCTTTCCAGCTTTGGAGCTGCACTGTCTTTTTGGAAATGTCCTGGTTAGTCTTCTGCATTCAAACACGTTCTTTTTTGCTAAATTTTCATTGACTGGGGATAACATACTAAAATTTACTGCCCCCACCTAAGAGAAATTCTTATATACTCTGGATAATGTGTTCTTACTTTGGGCTAATAGAGGGTGGGTCATTTTCTTTTATTTGTCAATTTTGTGGAGCACAATCATTGAAAATATCAATTAACACTCTTCAAGAGATTGAAAACCACAAAACTAACAAATGTCTTCTTTCTATTGGGATGGTAAGAATACGTGTTATATTAAAGTATAAAAAATTACTTCCATGTAATTGGGGTTTTAGTGATCATAGTTTTGAAGAATCAATGAAGTTTTTTTTAATTCTGTTTGACTTGAGCGAATCCCATTAACTCCTCTAAACTTGCAGATGCCGCTTTTTGAGATGGACAACTCTAGGCTTTATCAATTTGAGGTACTGTCTCACTCTCATCTACAAAACTAACGCTGCGTTCTTGGTTCCAATTTGTTACATCAACTCAGTGTTTGACGTTCTAGCATGTAATGTTGCTTATTTAGAGAATGTTAACGATCTGGTTAGTGTATTTGCTTCGTGTACGGGTTCATAACAGTTCGATTTTGGGGTTTCAGAAGCACCTTCAAGGTTTAAGTTTTGGATCAAAATGTAGTTAGACAATTTTAATATGCCATTGTGACAAAGTCCAACAAAATAAACTGATTATGCCAGTCCTCACAATAATTCCAGCATTGATTTCTATTCTTTTTGGTGCTTCTTAATCAATGGCTTCGTCAATTAACTTGGTTCAATTGTACATAATTAATATTTTGCCAGGTATCAGGGGTTCTTCTCTCTGTTCACTTCCTGTGTTATTGTTAATTACAACTAAAATTATGTGAAGAAAGATATTGGCCAAAAGTTTTAAATCCTGTTAAGGTACACGTAATCTAAATGCTGAGCAGTTAGCTTTTCTCTCCTGAGAATATCTTGGTATTTGCCACGGCTAAAAAGAAAAAAGCACATTGACTATCTTGAGCAATTCCCAGTTTTACTGATATATACACACACACACACACACACACACACGCGCGCACGCACACTTCCCATCATTAGCAAATTTTTACAAAAACTTATACCTCTTGTCAAATTTTTTTGTAAAATATTATAAATTTATATGGATTTCACCTTATCGGTGACAAATAAAAAAAAGCTGTAACTCTATGGATCAAAATTGTAACAAAAAGTTTTGAAAATTTATTTTTTACGGAAAAAAAAGTTATATAAAATATGAAAATTTTCATAAAACTTATATATTCTTTATGCATATGAATTTTTTTCAAGTATCTATGACAACAAGATCCTTAATTTAAATAAAGTTGTACAATATGTTGCAAATTTCGTATTTACTTGTCCATTTCGGTTGGAACATCAATTTCTTTAAAAAGGGTTACCATCAAAAACAATACTTGTACTCACAGAGCATGGCATGATCTTTCACCAAAACAAAGCGATTCTCAAATCGCCACAAAAGCAGTAGTATGGCATCTTTTTAATAAGAGAATCCATTGTTCAAATTTCTCCGCACTTAAAAATGATTACAGCTTCCTTGTAATACCAAAAAAAAAAAAAAAAGGAAAACAATTCTCAAATCCCTCGAAACATCTCTCCAAAGGGGAAAAAAAAAGGCAACAAAGTTTAGCTTTTCAATAACCCACCAAGTTCCCTTCATTTACACTTCTAACTAACGCAGCTTGTGGTAGTGTAATGCAATCAACAATCACATTCACCCTGCTTCACCAAAATAGCATTTATTCAACAAATTTTAATTGAAAGCCAAATAGGAGAAACAGAGAAGGAAATAATAATAATAATATAAATTTTTATTTCATGCATGTAGAATTGTATTTACATACAAAATACTATCATATGTTTCTTATTTTTACAAATACAAAAAGGTAACGTAAATATAAAAAAACATATAACATATGACAATATTTCATCTACAGTTAATATCATATAGCTACATCATTTGAACATGAAATATAGATACTAATAACATACCTGAAACTATTGCTTCGATTACTTGGTACTTGGAAAAGGAGGTTCTCCAAGAGGGTCCATTTGGAAGCTTTGAGGCAGAGAACGCTTCTCTTTCCTCTTCAAGTAAGCCAATACTTCAAGAATGATAACTGCAACAATTACTATAGCAAGAAGGAATCCATAGCCTATCTTCCAATCACTCCCAGAGCCTGCAGCTTGTATCCCCAACACTATGTTCAAGGCTGCAAAGAATAGTGCCATTCTTCCAAACCAACTGTGATACAAATTCCACAACTTCCGGTGCTTGGAATCCACGTTTGGCCGCAAGAAGAATGCCAATACCTAGAATCATTAAACATTTGTGACAACGCATATAGATAATAATGCTCACATTTTATGACTAATCACAAATGTTAGCGTTTGTTAAAAAAAGCAGTACCGATTCTTCTTTTTTATAAAAAGTTGTTGTTTATAAAATAATAAAAAAGAAGAAAAGAGAAAAGTGTAGAAAAGAATGGTATGTTAATATACTAGAATTTTCTAGACAAATTATATTTAATGCATGTCGCTGGATGAGTAGTATATATATGTATGTATGACTTTTTGTAGTGTTAGGAAAAGAAGAGAAACCATGTGTGTTGAAGTGAGTGTGCTGTGTGTGCGTATGTGTAAATTGAGAAGAAATAAAGAAAAGTAGTGAGGTGTCCCACTTTTATACTTTCATTAAAATAATTTTCTAATAAAATATTAATAATTTTATTTTTATCATTTTAATCCTTCTCATTTCTTACAATGTTATGATAATTTAGAGCAATATTAAGGTATCACATCGGAATCTTCATGTCAATAACTTGACTGTATGTCTCAATCACAAATGTGAGTATTGTGACAATTTAAAACAATGTTAATGTTTGTCAATAATATAACCGCACAGTCCAGCCACATATATGAACAGAACATAAATAATTCAATATGAGTTACATTTTTACTGATAATTTATTAAAAGAATAGCCGTTGTTAATTTTAAGAGAAAATATCATGAAAATAAAATAAAAATATAAAAAATAAATATAGTGATTATTTTTGTTTTTTTTTTTTCACTTTGTGTTTTTATGATTTATAAAAAAGGTGGACCGAACAAAATTTAATGTTCACAACACTTGGATAAAGAATTAAGGTGGAGAATGTGACAGAGATGGATTAGTGGCTAACCTGGAGAATGCTTAAGAAGAAGACAAAGATGCCTATGCCTCTGTGAGTTGGTATATGAGCTTGCAATTTGGAGTAGAGTTGTAATCCAAGAAGTATGGTTGCAAGACCAAATATAAACCCCACAAATTGAATTGCTGAATGAAGATAGAACCACAGTGGATCCTTATGCCTGAAGTATCTTGCAATTATTGCCCCAACAGGCAAAATTAGACCCCATCCTATTATGCCCACTATTCCATGGTTTCTTCTCATATGAAACAAATTATTGGATACAGAAGCTTTGGAACCTGTGACAAAAATGGTTCATTTAGATTTTGCTCAGTAAAATCACACCATAAAAGATGTTGGATTTAGATATCTCCTTTTAGCAATCTTATGTTAATCTCATTTTATAATGTTATAAAATATAAAATTTTCATGGAAAGTAAGACAGGTAACTTATGTGTGGAGATTTGAATTTCAATCCTCTTATTTTAATATTGATTATAGTATTTTTACGTTGAAAAGAAATAAACATAATCAACATGAAATTTGAAATCATCAATACTAAAATGAGGAGATTCAAATTCTATAAGATTTTGTGTGTATCTCTCTAAATGGTACTAACATTGTTGTGGCTAAGAAGGAGATAATCCTCATCCTTAAATGCTACATGCTGCATCAAGCTTATGAGGAAAAGGAACATGTATCTGTATCTTTGTGGATTAAAAAAATGGGTGAATTCCAGTTTACTTCTCTCAAAGTCTCAAACAAAGTTTTTCATTTTAGTTTCCCTTTACTATTTTCTGATGGTCATTCAAATAAATTTTACTTACTATGATATAGAAATTAATTTTTTGTTTTATCAGAAGGAGCTAAACAACAGTTAGAGCCGAGAGTAAAGCAAAATACAGTAATATGGGGAGATATATTGTTCTACCACAAGAGAAACAGAAAATTGGTTTGAAAATTGATATATATACACTTAGATTGGTGCACCCATTTACACATCTGGCAGAATTGGAATGAATGGTGTTATTTTCACACAAGGTCCTACCTCAAGATTCACAAGCACACACAAAGCATGGACTCCACAAAAATTATAGGGTGCACACTTTGCATGTGATCGTGTCTCGGTGGGGGAATATCATTTTTCTTTGAAAATATAAGATTGGTTTAAGTCGGAATCTATCTAGTATGTAATAAGCAACAATTTGCCAGAGAAAATGAATAAGGATAGAATTTCTGATTAAATGATTTTGCACCTGAAGTAAAATCAAACACAAGGGCTGTTTTGTCATCATGCTTTGAGAGGTGGTGGTTTTGTGGACTTCTACTACCAAAAGCCAATAAAATTGGCTGCTTCCCAAGAGGAGTTGAGGGCTGAAGCCGAAATGCCAAGTAAATCTCAGCACCATTAGTAGCCACAGCAGCATGCACATCCTTACTGAGTGGCAATTCTCCTTTGTCTACTATGACTTCTGATCTCTTCCTACCCTCTAAATAGAACTGCCTGATTCTTGCATGCCCATGTTTGTTAACCCATCCAACCATTGCACTTGAACCACTCATCATACCATTCCTTGAAAACCCAATTCCTACCCATCCACTCTTGAAGGGAGCAGATAATACGATTGTTGTGGCATGAGCATTTTGAATGTACTGCAATGAGAAAAAGAAAAAAACACCACAAAGAAGATATAAAAGAACCATGAGAATCATAAGGTTACAAAACATTGAAAAAACCTTTTTGTAGTTGTGATTTCTTGAATAACACCCAATACACAATTGTTGGATTCATAAGAGTCTCACAATTGTGAGGGTGGCTGTAGGTGTCACAATCTCAAAAGAGGTGATAGGGTCCATTGCTCACGTCACAAGAGTCTCACAATTGTCAGTAGAGTTCCAATTTTATGAGAAATGATGGAACCCATCATCCCTCCTATAATTGTGAGACTCTTGTATGCCCCGCAATTGTATGTTGAACATTACTCTAATTGCTTGTTGTGCAAACATGCATTGCACGTCGTTCAAGGAAATATAACTCTAACATTCATTGCATTGAATGGTGTGCAAAGCTAGGATGGAGAAAAAAAATAAGCACTAACTTATGAAATACAAAATTCTGAGGTTATTTCAGAAATGAGACCAACCACAACTGGAGGACACATCAACATGAAGTAAGTTTCAACAATTTGAGCTAAGTAAATGGGTAGAACACTAAAACTTACCCTCAATTCAAATGTATGCCACATAGGTTTGCATGCCATAGAAAAGGAGGATATATTCTGATATGGTGATGGGAGGTAAATTTGATAATTTGTGTTCTTGCAAGCACCTTCTGATAATAAACCACCACTGCCATTGTCATCTGCCAATGTGACTATTTTGAAGTCAAAGAAAACAATACTCAGAATCCATAGCCTCAAAAAAGAGTGCCATATCTGAGTCCAAGATCTTAAATTTGCCATTCATAGACTAAACGAAAGAGATGACTAAGGCAAAGAACAATGATGGTTTGAGGCTACTAAACTCAAGAATAAGAGGGAGGAAATTTGATTAGGAAGGCCTAACAAGACAGTTGATAGGTATTAATTTCTTGGGTTTTAAGATTTGAATTTGGTGGTAGCTGGTGAGGAAAGTGGTTGGTGAAAACAGACAATTATCATCCCTATCTATTCCTGTGAACTCAAGATCCAACAGCATTTTTTTCCTCCTCAATTTTTTTTATATTTTTTGATATTTTTATTGGCAATATTCAAAAGGTTATGACTTTCAAGTGTTAAAGAGTGTCAGATGTTTATATGCATCTGGGTTTAGTGTCAGAAAAGAAATTAGCTTGGATCAGATAAAAAATCTAGTTTACTCTTAATGTTGTGTAAAATAAGAAGACTTAATTTGATGGACAAAAAAGTATAAACAAATTTGCCTTGCAACAAAGCAAGATCTGCTTGTTCTTCCCATTCATGGAGCAAATTAACTTGTAGAATTAAAAGCTGATTTAGATAAAACTGGTCTTGACTTAAAGCTAGCATTTTTTTTTTTTATTATTATTATTATGATGATGATAGTTCAACTCTTGCCCCTAGTTGTAATTTAGATTTACCTTCACTAAAATTTTGGTATATAATGATTTTATTTACATTTGGACAAGATTTCTTATCTGTATATTGGTGGTATATTATATTTTTATCTTTCATATGTTCATGATGATGGATTTGAACAGACAGCAGGCAACAGATATTCAATTCTTCATTCTCCCTTTATGGTTTTTGGATAAGCACATGAGGTGGGATTAAACTGTTAGCAAATTACTTGAAGAAGACATAAATGGTCAGAAATATTGGCATATGGAAGCTAAACTTTCCTTTTTCAAGAGGCAGCAGTTGAAGGAAAGTGACATACAAGGAGATTTGCTTATTTTCTAAGATATTTCCAGAGAGTTCCAACAAAGAAAATGATGGCAAAAAAGGTCAAAAGGATTTTCTCACCCGTATACTGGACAGTAGTGAATTGTATATCAGTCTGCTTTTTTGAATGAAAATTAAGCAAAAAGATTAAATTGTACAGAACTAAAGTTAAAAAGTCTTGTGGAAGAATTTTATTTCATATGAATAAATTCAAGCATTGACATTTACATGAAAAATGCTAGTCGTGTTTTCTTAAATTTAAATCTTTCCTCATAATTGTACAAATAGTATAATTTGAATCGAACTAATTTCACCTCTTTTTTTAATTTAAAACAGGTGAGACCATTTAAATTCAGATTATGCCATGCAATTGAATCTTACATTCCTTCTTGTAGTTATTGATTCTCGAATATAAATACACATAACAGCAAAATTTTGCTTAGTATAATAAATCATGAGAATTAGGACAGTAATCAGGAGCTATGCTCCAATAAAAAGAATGAAAGAATCAATAATCACAAGTTACAATATTCCATGCTGATCAAGCCATCTTCATATTTTTCTAGTTGAGAATTTTTAAGCACTTAAGGCACCAAAGTACTTATTTTTTCTTGCAGTTTCTCAGAAATCACTTATATTATGAGGCACCCTGAAGATATGCTCCTCACCACTCTCCTCATCAAACTTGGCAACCCACCTGCTTCTCTTCCTGCTTTGACTTCCTCTAATCCCAAATCTCTTGTTAATTTCATCACCATTTTTGCTTATCACAGTAACTTCCATGTCTTTCCCTATAGGATGCTTTAGAGATCTCACGGCTACATTTTCATCCATCTGTCTTAACCGGCCTCTCAGTCCTTTTCTCCCGCCGGCCAAATTTCGTGCCACCACCACTGATCTTGTAGGATTAACATCCAGCAAGTTGAGGAATTTTATGTTATTTTCATCTTTGCAGTCAACAAGGGAAAAGTCAATGTTTTCATAGTTTGGAAATAACATGGTGGGGTCTTCAGTCCTGAATTCTACTTGATCTGTTAGCCCTGCATTGTTGATCACTTCTTTGGACTCCGCAAGGACTGCCTCCGGGAGCATGCAGACCAACCGGCCACCAGTTTGGCGGGCAGCAGCCGCCAGGGCTATTGTTGATGTGGATGCTTTATTTGCCACTTCAACTATGAGTTTTGCTTCTACTCCTGCTGCTAATGCTGATACAAATTCATTGCTTCCTGGCTCTGCCTCCTGTGTCCAAGGATCATATTGTCTTCTATAATTGTTGCACTGTCAAGAGAAATAAGACCATAATTAGATGCTTTCCATGCAGATCAATATATAGTTCTTAACATACATTCCTACATACATACATGTATGGGTTGTGAGAAGGAGTTTACTTATGTCTGTAGTGTTAACAAACCAGACATTCTACCAACAAATAATATGACTGTTGATATCTGATTTTTGATACGAGATCACAAGAAGTTGATGTCTTTGTGCATCAATCTAAAAAAATTAAATATTTTGTTGATAATTTTGTAGTTCTGAAATATGCGTGTGTTTCGATCCAGAAAATTTATAGTTTTGATAATTTATAGTTTCAAAGTCATTACTTTAAAACCCAACCAACTCTTTCATGTGAATCCACTATGTCAAAATATTCAGGCTATAGATTTCAAGTTAAGAATCCCATCTGTTGAAAGAGAAAAAATTCATGTAGAAAAACAGCCAACTCAACATAGAAAAGAAGCAAATGCATCAACATGCATGATTAAGGCCATGCAATCCCCACAAGAAACCAGAAAGTGTTCCATACATTTAGGCTCAGGCTCCGTTTTGATGGCCGTATAAAGAAAAGACTCGTAATATAGTATGATATTATCAAATTGTTTATACGGTTGTCTATCAAATACCATCTTATCAGGTCATCCAAACGAGAATTTTCAATATTTACGATAGAAAATCACCAAAAAGTAATTAAAAAAAAAAAAAAAGATCCCAGAATCATTGGATTGACTTTTCTAAGAGACATGGAAATGGACACAATGAGAAGAACAATAGAGGGAAATCAAGGAAAGATGAATACCAGTTGAAGAGTATCAAGGTAAGCATTTGTAGCAGATGTTGGAGACCATTCCATTTTCAAAACAACCAGGATGATCAAATTCCCAGAAACTTATTTAAGATTTATTCCAAACCAGCCAAGTTGATCAAAATCCCAGAAACTTTTTAAGATTTTCTTACTTCAAACCAACCAATATCTATGATCAAAACCCCAGATATATCTTAGATTTATTGCAGAAATGCAAGCTTTAAATGTTTGAGGATATATATTAAGAAAACTGAATTGCAAACGAGGACAGAAAATTAGACGTTTGCTTTGGTCCTAAGTTTCACAGTCTCTGTAGAGTTTACATTTATAAATGTAATTTGTTTTTTCTGTCTTAGGATCTTCCAAAACGATATGCTGTTTGCTATAATGGGGTTGTCACACTACGAAGAAACCGTGGTCAACACGCGGAAGGTAAAACCCTGGCCCAACATAGAAGGTTTCTGTTGGCTGATGAATGTTGGATTTTAATTATAGTAATTACAATTAAGCAACATAATTAAAACAACATTAAACTAAAATCTTGTAATATTATCAAGCCATGTTATCTTGACATCAATAATGTTAGTCTTTTTTTTTTTTTTTTAATATAAGACAAAGGGCAGGCATAGATTGATACTTTGATACTGATGATGTGAAACTTACGATTAGTTTTCCTTTTTTTTTTTTTTTTTGGTTAACTTTTTTTATGACGTAATATTTCCTAATTTAACTCTTAAAGGTTCTAAGTAGTTACCATGTTAATCTTAGGTAACAAACATCACATGGAAGCTTCTCGAAAGTTTTGTTTTAGAAAGGGCTAGACTTCAGTTTTTTGTTAACTTCTTTTAGAATACAATATTTACTGGTTTAAATGGTGAGTTAAATATAAGTAGTCACCATGCTAATTTTACTTAATAAACATCAGTCTTTTGTGGCAACTATATCATCGTGGAAGCTTTTCTAAAGTTTTGTTCTAGAAAGGGCTATACTGAAATTCTTAAATAGGAAATTGTATCATGCATAATATAATATTTCAATCAACTATATCTGGTAAGATTTTCATTAAATAACTTTTAACGTCCCATTTATTTTTACATCATGAAAAATAAGCAGTTGAGATGTTGTGTTATGTATTGCACAATTAGACATCTTAATATGGAAGTCTAGTTCTTATTTTTTTATTTTTATTTTTTAAAATGAGAGAATTAGTAATTGATATTGTAAGATGATTTATAAAATTTTGCATCTCGATATCTTTTTTTTTTTTGGTAAGAAATGCAAGTTGAATTATTATCTTTAGAGTATAAAATCAAAAACACTATCAACAATTAAAGAGTGTATAAAATTCATATCCAAAAATAGATGTGGGCCTAGTATTTTTGAGAATGCAATTAATTGAGATTATAGTATGTAAAGTAATACTACACTCATATCCATTTTCGTCCACGTTCTCTCATATTTGCAACTAATTCTCCCGTGAAATTCATTATAATAATAGAAGATCTGCAAAACCTATCTAAAAATAGATATGAACTTATCACTTTTATAATCTATTGTTACAAAGAGAGGGTACAAGACACTGAGAAATGAAAAAGACAATAATTATGAAGAGAGTTTAAATTTGATTTATGAGTGCAATTTGTTACACTATTATTAAATCATAAAGTATCACATATTAAAAAAAAAAAAAGTGAGTACTTTTACCAACAACAGAAGAATTTGTTTGTTAACAAAGTAGCAGCACAAACTCATTTATATTCTATGTAAAAAGGATTATGATTTGGGATACAATTATATTAAGCTGATCATTTTGGTTAGGAAAATATCAAAATTGCAGTAAATGAGTGCAGCAAAAAGTCAGATTATTATTCTTCTATGTAAACGAAATTCAAAATGCACCAATGGGGGTGTAGCTCATATGGTAGAGCGCTCGCTTCGCATGCGAGAGGCACGGGGTTCGATTCCCCGCACCTCCATCTCGTAATCGTTTTCTTCTTTAAAGCTCATTCACTGACGTGGGTTTCGACCTTCCATAAACGTTTTATAGTTTCTTCGGAATTTGGTGAATAAGAACTGAATCTAATAATATATTATATAAAAAACAGGGCATTTCATTGCTATGCTTGAAAACTTTTGTCCAAAACTGCATACTCTCAGAAATACACCCTGATATAGGTTTTCCAAGAGTATGATTTTTTTTAATAAAAAATTACGTTGAATTGTAATTTTTTTTACATAATTAATTATTAAATACAAAGTTTATACAAAATTGTAATTTTTATTTAAAAATTTCAAAAATAAAATTAACAATCACAACTGACTTACTTGGTATACTAGTGAAAAAATTAATTTCAATTATAATTGATTTTGATAAAATTGATTCTGAATAAATCCATATTATACTTGATAAAATCACAGTTGGAATCAAAAGTTATTTCTGGTCATTTTTCAATCCAACATGATTTTAGAAATATAAGTGGTTTTGGTACATATACAAAAACTAAACCAAACACATGATTTTGAGAGACAATATAATTATGAAGCTTAAAATTGATTATGCATCTTTCTAGTGAAATATCAAACACTCACCATGTAACATGATAAAACTATGATTACTGTTTGGAGTATATCATATGAGTAATGTTATTTTATATATCATCATTTTTACAACTGTGCTCATGAAATAATATAACATTTTGAATATTAACTCAAGTTGAAACCACCTGTTTCGAAATAAGTATGGCAAATCAAATCAAATTTAACTATCTATACAATTGTGCAAGCAAGAATGTGGGACTAACTTTGTTCATTGCACATGCACAATCTTCTCTTTTGATACTATTATCTATTTGTTAGATTTGTTTAAAGAAAAAGCCAAAGAGATTTTTTCATGTTAATCTTGTCATGAATTTTCAGGAATTTAGTTTAATTTGACAATCATCTTATTTAGTTATGTCAATTATTTCTGTTAAAATCTCGTAAATTTCTTATAATATTTTTATAAGAGTTTAACTATTATCATTTCAGATAATATTAATTGTACAAATAATTATTTTATATTGAACGCATACAATAAAAGCATGATCCTTGTGATTGCATAATGATAAAGGAGTGACAACATCAACCTCAATGTGAAACATTTCACGTCTTCCACAAAAATAACTACATAACTTTATTAGCTCACAAATGAATGAAATCAGATTACATAAAAATAGCTGGTCATGAAACTAGCGTATCACCAAAAGCAATGGTGATTATGATGCACTAAGCCCGAGCAAAAACTATATCCTCTTCCTCACTCCGTGTTAAACAATATCAATATCATGAATCAAAGAATCACTCTCGTAATTTGGATTACATTCTAAATCATCGGAGAACTAACACTGCTCCTTTCTACTTGGCCCATGCAACTGTCTCAATTTCTGATTGAGCACTTCTGTACAACTCTAGCCTCTTAGCAAGGGAGGTCCGGCGTTGCATGACTGCTGGATCCTCATCCAACAATTTACCTAGTTGCTTCCCCTGCAAGAAACAGTGGATAATTAGAACATACAAGAAAGTTCTGATCATTTTAACGTGAATTTTCTATTATAATTTTCAAGGAAACCTTAACATACACTAGAGAAAGAGAGAGCTCACCTCCCTTTTCCCTAAATCTGCAAAGAAATGATCAAGTAAGCTGCGCTTAGCCTCGCGCACTTGGCAATAAACTACGGACTTGGGAATTGTGTTCCTGAGGCTTGCACATACCATGTTCACATAGGACAAGACAGTGGTACCTGTTGGATTATGAGAATCTTAGTAAGAGAAGAACCAAGGAAATACAATCTATAGTTTGACTTGACATATATTATGCTATGTAATATATGATGCAACTAGGCAACACCATTTTGCAGATTCTCTCTTGTCCTTTATTTGTATTAATAGGCAAAATTTTCTAGTTCTACTGCAATACTATGAAAGTGGAAAGCCTTTTGAATTTTGACAAATCAGAATTTTCATATCATGGCTGGGTTCAATATGAAAATTTAGGACGTAGTTCTTGATTTGTCAAAAATAAAATGGAAATCGTACCAACTTTTTAGTCCTACAATAGAACTAGAAACTTTAACAAGAAATGGAAACCTTGTAACAATCTAAAGAAGATTAAATAGTCATCTCTCACGCATTCTTAAATTCTGGTTACTTACTGATTCGACGAAGATAAGCATCATTATATCTGTCAAAAAGTGAGACAGTTGGATTTCCTCCCTTTTCAGCATCTTGTGGAAGTTTGCGGAAAAATTCAACAGTCAAGTAACCGCACTCCATGTCCACTAGCTGCAGAGTAGCTCTCTTGCTTTCATCTCTCATCCTTTCCAATGATTCAATGGCAGCATGTCCAAGTTCTACTCTCAGTGTGGGATATTGTTTTAATTCCTACAACCAACACAAAATGCACCTCCTTAGAAATATCCAAAAGGCAGGTTAACCTCAAATAAAGAGAAAGCAATCGTGTTGGTGATAATCATGTCAGAATGAGATATTCAGGAAAAATAACAATTATTTTTATCTCCTCCCTTGGATTAATGTTCTGGCTTTTATGTTTTGACAAAGTTATATTATTTCCTAGGCCTTTGTCACTCTGAATGGAGAAGAAAAAGGCATGCAACATGGTTTCAATTCCGGACTTCTTGCTTCGATGCCATGCTAAATTTCTAAATCATCTGAAAGCTTAAACTTGAAGAAGGCTATACACACAATACAGAGGTAAGCAGTTTGATACTTGCCGTTGTCTCACTAACAGATTTCTGAATCATGTCCTTCAGAATTGCATGAACCTGAGGCATTATAGAAGTACTTGTTAAATAAATATCATGCAACAAAGGAGAAAAAGATCACGTTCAAGATTGCAACATATATCAAACATTAAAGGAATTCATCTTTCTAATTAGAAGTATACCGCATCAACAGCTGCCTCAGCAGGGCCCCTAACAGACAATAAGCATGACTCAATAAGACGGCGATATCCTTGCTCAGGAGCAATGAGATGAGGTTGATATCCATCTGCTTCAGTAATTAACTTCCTCACATTATCCATGGAGAGATTTTTGTCAAATTGCAGCCTTTTCAGAGCAGCTGGGAATTGATTATCAAATACTTGGTAAATTTTCTCCCCACCAGGCCGTCTGTGGAGAATCAAACATTAAATTTAAGATCAAATTGGATCTGTCAAGTCTCTACACGTATAATAACAGTGAAACAGGGAAAAGTAAAGAGGACGTACATTCCATCAAGATGGTCTTTAAAAATCTGATCAAAAGTTCGACAAATTTCCATTACCATGTACAACTTTCCCTGCAAAAGAGAGAATAAATCACAATTTCTACATGCAATCAATATCCATAGATAAAAAAATATATTTTTCTGATAGAAAAAGAAATATAATTAAATTAAGGAGGAAAATACAAAAAAAAAAAAAAAGAGGATAAGAAATCCTCAAACGGAAGGAGGAAAAAGAAAACAATAGAACACTAAAAAAACCATCCTATCAAAGATCTAAGACTTCCAATTCCTGTGCAATTTGTCAAACTTATCCCTCAAAAGAGACCATGAGCTTGAGCCAAAGAGAGGTGACAAACAAAATTTTATCCCACACCAACATCATCAAATGATATAACTGTTTAAAAATTCTAACATTTCTTTCCAATCATAAACACTATAAAACAGAAAGTCTTACAAGTTCCCATAGTGCAGTTTTTTCCTTATTCCACCCAAAACCACATTATATAGTAGTAAAGAAACTGTCCAAAGTAGTTGGGCAAACCCATGATGCCCCAAACAAGGAGAAAAGCTTATTCCATAACTTCCAAGCCATCTCACAATGCAAAAACAAATGACTCTTGGTCCCTGAATTTTTTATTCTGTTTTTTCTAGAAGAGGGGGAGAAGAAAACAAAGCAAGTTTCTTACTCCAGTATCAGCAGCAATAGGCTTCCCGAGACGGCTTAATTCTGACTCTAGTTCAATAATAGTTTTGCTAATAAGTGACTGAAGGCCTGGGATTCGAGACTTGATGACAGTTTCCAAATGCTGCAAATTTGATCATGTTATTACACATATATAAAGATAAAATTCATTTGTACCTAAAGCTAGATGCGTGAAAAAATACATATTCAGGTATAACATCAAGGTTAGAATCGCAGATAACCATACCTTAGACATCACTTTTCCTAGATGCTCAGAACCCATTCTGCTTGCAAGATGCCTATATTCTGGGGTACTAGTAAAGTACTCGCGCTCTCTTTTCCGAGCAGCAACCATATCAACATTTTTGTTAATATCGGCTTGGGAGCGATTAACAACACCAATCCAAGGGTAGTTTAGCTTATATGCTTTTCCTTCAAGGATCTAAAAACGAAGGGGGCAAGAAGAGACAATAAGAAAAAGCCACTATATAAATTTGCTAACTTCGATTTTAATATGCCATAAAGAAAAAAGGGAAAATAAGGAACTCTTAGCTACAGGGAAATTATCAATTATGTGACTTTAAACCTTTTATCATTCATGCTACAAATGCAAAGGCATATTATACATAAGCCATTTCCTCCATTCCTTTGATATTTGAAGACATGAACCACAAAAACAATCAATATTGTTACTGGATAAGTGCAAGATGGTATTATCCCCGTCCTCCATTTCCCTCTGATCAGAATTCAAGATGAAACAAAGTATCCTTTTTAAATCTCCATATGATGATTGATAACGTAAAAAATTTCTAGAAGAATTTGATCATAAATAAATATAGTCCAATTCAATAACCTTCTTGAAGTGTACCACTGCACTTCAATTATAAAATAACTTGTCAGGCACCATTTCGGTGTCAAAAGAGGGGAAGAAATTACTTACATCAACTGCATCAGTACCCTTGTCCATAAGATCAATCTTTGTCAACACTCCGAATGTTCTTTCCCCTGAAGGGCAATAACTAAACTAAGCCATAATAATTAAACATACAAAGAAAACCATTTTCAGAGACGAGTGAATTCCAGCCAATAGAATTAAAGTACCAATAATTAAGATTGCTGTTGTTTGAAGCTTGCTGGATGCAACAGCATGCCTGCGTGATGGTCCCATGAATGGTGTAGAAGCCTAGGAACTAAATAATTCCAACTAATATATTTCTTTATGATTGATTCATCTCATTTTTCTCTTGTATTTCCTATGATACATTCATGTGGGTTTTCTTAAGTTGGAACTGGACTATTACTCTGCATGTATTTTCATCCTGCTATTTGTTCATTTTTCTGAAATTTGAAATTTCTGGCTTGTTCTCTGTATAACTTAAGGGATGGGAGTTGCAAAATGATTTGATTTCTACCAATGTGAAATAGGTTGTAGGGCTGGGAGAAGACAAGGCTTTTTCTAAGCCTGTTATAGTGTATGCAACGAAACTGCCTGGAAGGTTGGATCCTTTCAGTTGTGATAAAGATAGCTTTTCTTTAAATTGCTCTGTCAATTTGCTATGTAATTTCTACAGTTGCTTCAGGGCTTTTGAGTGAAAATCTTCTTGTGCATTTATTGTGCACAATACTTAACCTTGTTTGTTTTGTGTACTCTAGGTGAAGATAATGCATTAATGTGCGCAGACATGACAATTTGCCCTTTCTATGAATTGTTCTGAGATAACTATAGTAATTGAAATTTAATCCAAATCAGGCTAGGAGTTAAGCAAGGATTAGGCAGACAGGGCTAAGCAAATAAATAAGATGACAAGATTGATGATTTTGTGTGCTGCATTGCATAGAACAAACTCTCATGGTCTTGGCACATATCCTATCCTCCATGAGCAGAACCAGATCAAGTATCTACTTAATGATAAACTGCTGCTCAGAAAAATAGTCTACAGCAGAGACCTGGAGAAATTAATCTAATGTAGATTAGTTTTTGAAGAAGATATATAATCAACCTCTGTATACAATTTGAAACTTTGCAAGTTATTTTTTTACTTCTGCGTCTTCGATACTTTCAGGTTTTTCTAATGTATTGAATCACTAACACAGGACAGACAAATAAATTAATACAGCATTAACAATTATCAGATAACTCCAAATAACAGAAGTCCGACTTTGTTCAGCATTTTACCTTTTGGGTCTACTTCACGAGAAATTTTAATTGCATCTGAGGTAGCAAGATCTTGATTGGCAGGAGATATTGCCAAAATGATACAATTGGGCTGCAATTAGAAGCAGATACGTGTAAAGTCAATCAAATTATCAACTGCAATTTGTTTTAACTCATCATAAAAATTAAAAATAAGACACAGCTGTATTCTTTTATTTACATGTTCAGGGAGTTTATCTTAAGCAAAGTACATGCGTCTAATGGGGAGCATCTTATATGAGAGCATGTTTCTGTTATTAAATCATTAGGATTTTGTTAAATAGTCACTGCATCAAGATGAAGGATCAACCCTTGCTACGTAAGTTGTAACAAATGCTACATAATGAGATCATTCTTCAACTATTAGATCAGAAGAAGCTCATTGAATAGTCATTAGATCAAGATGACTGAATTAAATTGAAATAGGTCTCACGAATTTCCAACTGATGTTTTTAACCCAAACCATTCATCCTAACAAAATGATTGCCATCCAATTTGTCTCACTTCCTAGGAATGTTCTCATTCGTAACAAAATCCTTTTTGAATGTGAGTTTGAAATCAAAGTTTATATGCATATTTACCTTTTCAATATAAGACCTGACCATATTCTCAATGTCTGCGACAATGCTCTCTGGTTGACCCTCTACAATGCCCCAGGAAACATAATTCAATCAATCTTGTACTTATTATATGGCGTACGGAAATTCATATATCTTCAACTCAAATGCAAAAAATTAATCTTTAAAACTCACCAACAGCAACTTTTGTAAGTCCAGGAAGATCAACCAGTGTTAGGTTGACAACTGCAAAGGTAAAAAAGATTCAATACATGATATGAATGCCTTTACAATTGTATTAATACATTGTTAAACACACGCAAAACCCAGAGAAAAAGCTTGTGTCGCAATAAGGACAATAAAATAAAGAAAAACAGCAGTCAATATGATGAGAATAGAAAATTTACTTATACAAAAATTAGCTAAAATTAACATGTCATACAAAGTTTTAGTTCTAACAATAGTTAATCGTCCACAATTTATCTCACCATGAGGCGAATAGATACTGAGATGGATTGGGACAGTGGAAATTGCCTTGGAGCGACCAGTCTCTCGATCAGTCTCATCAGAAATCTCCTGCCTAACAGCAGCTACAGAACAGGCAAAGTTAGCATACATAAAGTATAAGCAGCACAAAATCATAGTAAAGAATTAGTTAACCTACAGTTCTATAAATCATAATAAGCAACATATGACGAAAAATATACCAAAAATATACTTGTTATCAGATTAATTTTTAAGAGTGGTGCAAGAAACAAACAAGATATGTGTCAAAGGAAATAAATCCATAGTAGAATACCAAAGTCAGTGTATCTCTTCCTTGGTTGGTGCATAAATTCAGCATATTCTCTTCCTTCATCAATCTTATGAAGTTGCAAAACCAGAGGACGCCGAGTAACAATTCCTGCACAGAAATCAATTTCCATAGTCAAATGACATTTCAAGAAAGAGAGAAATAATCACAAAGGTCTACATGACTAAGTACATATACAGTGAAAAGTCTCAATTACCAGATCCACGAGGTAAAAAGTCTTTTCCCACAATACTCTCCAGCACTGAAGACTTTCCAGAGCTCTACAAAAATGTAAATAACCGATAAAACTAAAATCTGTCTAGATATGAAAGCAATAATGATAGAATGGAAACCATGAAACTTATTCAGAAATAACCATCAAGCATTATCAGTAAAAAATCATAAATTTGGATAATTTTTTCATTGTACGAACTTATTCAGAAGAATTCCCGGTGACTAGCAACCAAATTTAAGGCTCTTCGCTATGTGGTCCCTTGGTCAGGACACTCTTCAGTGATGATAAAATAAATATTTTTCAAGATATACTTAGTAACAGATGTAAAATACAAAGCAATGTGCGTGTCAATTAAAATAGTATTGACTTGATGTTTGAAGCATTTAGGCCATGAAAAATTTCCAACATAATTTGTATATCAATATTCAAAATAACATATTCATTCAAGAACCTCTGCAGTTTCACGCTGTTCAACATATACCTCAAGATCAAGGACAGAGAAAATCAGTCACTTATCAAATTCAGGTTAGTGATTTACTCAGCAAAATGATATTTCTGTGCTGATTAGAATTCAAAACTATAATTCACATCCGCATTACTCGACTACCAAAAGGCAAAAACGAAGGTTACATTGTGTGCAGATTTGAAATTTTGAACTCAAAAACTGAAGATAAGCGAATTTGACACAACAAAAATAAGATAGAAATGCAAACGGATGGAAATTCACAAGAGAACAGACAAATAAGAAACAAATTTAAAAGAGTATCAGAAAAAGAAGATGAACGGAGATGAAATGCACCTGTCCTCCGACGACGGCGATGGACGGAAGGGCGTCCCAGAGCGTAGGCAATGCGCTGCCTTCGCCATGATCGCCGAGGGCAGTGCACGCCCTCTGTATATTATTTACCAACTGTATCAAATTCTCCATTGTACGAAGCGATGAATGAGTTAAGTCGGCAACTAAGAGACTCAAATAGAAGCTGCGATCGAGAGAGAGAGAGAGGGAAATGTGTATGTGGGAAGACGTGATTGGAGAAGGAACCGGGAAAAGAGAACTTGTCTGTTTTGGAGTGTTCGTTGAAAAATCCGTTACATGCTTATTGACAATACTGCCCTTCCTCCTTTCCTTAAAACAATTGAATTAAGGGGAAAAAAAATATTATTTTTAACTCTATGTTTGGAATAGAATAATTTGAATTATTTGCAAGTTATATTTTATGCTTAACTTCAATAAAATTCATTATATTAAAAATTTCAATTTAATTCTAGATATTAATTCCTTTATGAATGAACTAAATTGATTTTTTATTTTTTTTTTACAAAAAGTTAGTTATGAATAAAATGATAGAGTTTTTCTATTTTTTTATTTTATTAGAGGAATTGATAATATAAATGGTTTATTCCAATACTGCTAATTAGAGCGTCAATGGCATTGCTTAAGATTTTTTTCTTGTTTAATCTTTCAATAATGGCTAACAGGTCAATATTATTAGACACTAAAAGATCTTTCTGAAAATGAATAACTATTAACATTAATTACTAAAATTGAAGGAATTGAACTCACGGGGAAGATTTAAACCGATAATCACCAAGAGTTGCAAGATTTTTATTGGATTCTATTTGCCTATTGAAAACTCATACTAATTTTTGATAGAATTTTGTAAAAGAATTTACTCTTCTTTTTACCATCAAGTTTATATCTAGTAGGAACATGTAATGAAATTAATTTCAACATATATTAGATATAATTCAACAAATTCAGTGCAAATATATGCTATCAATATGTGAATTAAAAATAAAAAAATCAAATTTAAATATTTTGTTTTGATACATCTTAACGGTCAACTTATTCTACTTGAAATTTAAAAGTAATCAGGAAATAAAATATGTTTATATTAAGCTATTATTGTTTGGAATACTTCTATAATAATCTAACTTTTATATTTATGTGTAAATTCTATAAATTATAGTATGTATGGGTGTAAATGCCTTTTGCTATGAATATAGATATCTGTGTAGCATGTGTAAGCATGGCCATAACTCCTCTCTATGAGTAAGGCATCCAGTCTCATGAGTTCTCGCAGAACTTGACTTAACTTTAAGAAGATTCTGACAAACATTCTCTTCCCAATCTGAAGATTTGTTTTGGTTTCAAATCCTGAAATCAATTTTTTCTCTCCATCATACCCAAACCCATTTTCCCATCGGCAATAGTTTTTTTTTTTGGTTAACTTATTGCTTTTAATTTTGCATGCAACCAAAACTTCACTTTAAAGAGTCAAATCCATTTCCAGGCCACTTCTTTATTCAGCCAAAATTAAGCTTAGTCCTTTTTCTTTGCATGTTCCTGGTGTGCCTTGGTTTCACGTATTGAGTTACATCTTCCTTCTCAAGTAACCGCAATGTCTCGCTATAGGGAAATGGAGTGGTTCGAGAGCAGCTCGGACTCTAATGACAATTTGGATGGCCTTGAAGATGACATATAAGAAGAGCACTATTCTAGAGCAAGGAGGGGCACATAATCAGATTAGACCCAGTTGTTCGATGGAGAGCAGGATCCGTTAGAAACAATATATAGTGGAATTACTTTTGATGATTGTATTTACTCTGTTGGAAGAATGGAAGCGGCACTGCATGCATTTTGACATCCCAGAGCAGATTTCCAAGTTACAGGCAAAGAAGGCAAATTTTATGCTATATATTTTGAAAATGAGCTGGACAGAGATTATGTGTTTGCTAACAGTCCATGCTCTTCTGGTGGCTGATTTAGGGAGGCGAAATACTAGATTAGGACATATTCATGTTCCCAATATTCCGATTTGGGAACAATTTTGGAGCCTCCCTTTAAAGAATCAGGCCGTTGATTTTGCTCAATATTTAGGTTCTATGGTTGGTCAGGTTTAGTGGATTGATTGGCCCACAGCTTATCCTCGCAATTTGATGAGGATTTTGTTTGATTTTCATGCCTCTTTACTTACGGGGTTTATGTTAAGATTAGATGATGACAACGGGGTGTGGATATGAAAGACTTTTTAGACTATGCTTCCATTATGGCCGGATTAGACATACAACCGATGCATGTGTTAGTTCTCAAGCTCAGGTTGTAGCAGCTCTTCAAAGACACTTTGATTGAATTGGGATTCTCATAATGTTGAAATTGGAATAGGCATGTAGGCCTTTCATTTTGAAAATGATGAGAAGTCCTTTGCTTCCACCCTTCTCGCAGAATCTCCACCATCAGTCTATTATATGAAGATGGAGAGTATCATTACTATCCATTTGATGTAGAAAGAGCTGATTATTCTCCATTTGGTGATCCTCAGGGAGATGAAGAAATGCCCCTAACCTTATCACCATTAATCCCTACTGACTTTACTACTGATGATGAGTTTAGTCATAATGAATATTCCCAGCAGCCATTTGATGGTCCATAGCTTGTGATCCCTGATATGTCAGAGCCTCAAGTAACTACCAACCCATCTGTTAGCCATTTCCAGCCTCTAGAAGTCCCACAAGTGGTTTTATTCTCCAAAGAGCATGTTAGGCTAGGAAGCCAAACACACCTTACGAGAGGTGCTTATACCAGAAGGGCAGATTTTTTTTTTTTTTTACTAGTGGCCAAATTCTTAGTTAGCAAGATGAGGCTAAGTCTAGTTAGGCTGCCCATATTTAACAATTGGCTATGCGTTTCAGCATTGAAATGGAGACAATGGGATTTTAAGTCCAGAATTTACCTTGTGGCTCATCTCCTTTACAGAATCAAGCACACTCTGACCAGATACCAAGGGAAGTGGGATTAGTTCAAACTTTAACCCAATTTTCGAATCAGACACACCATGGACCAATTAGATTAGATACTAAAGGAAGTAGGGCTATATTCACTTTGGGGTTTGGGCAACAATGACCTAATATACTGTTAGTAGACTAGTTTCACCAAGCAATTTCCCTGGACATGTTTTAGCTCTGTTTATAGCTTATCAAGAGGTAAGAATGGCTCTTTAGGAGCTAGTTCAGCTAGTTCAGTGTGCAATCGCTTTAACATATCAAACTACTTATATAGATCAAGCATTACTTCATATACCCTCCAACAATGGGCCTTTTCTGTTAAATCCTTTAAATTGGTACTTTGTGTTAGATAGTTATTGTTTGGTAACTTAATAAGTGGCCTAAAATTAAGGAGTTGGGGCTAATAAATTACTTCCTATAGTGGAAAGTTATTAATAAAATAAATCTCATCCATCCATTATATTTTAATAACTAATGGAAGACTCTTGATACATGTACATGAGACTCTTGATGCATGAATTTTTAAAATACAATGGATATACATGATCAATGAATTTGAACTCTTGAAAACCTAAAAAACTCATGAACTTAGATAATAAGAAGATTCTAATAATAAATGATCATAAACTTAGACAAATGATGCTTGATGGATGCATCAGATTAAAGGAGGAGTTACACACACACACACACACATATATATATATATATTGGTCCTTTCTCTGCCCACAATGAACATGTGAAAAAGTTTATCAAAATTAAGCGTGTTTCAGAAAGAAAGGGATAAAGAGAGAGAAACCCATATATGCAAGTATCATCTACAATGCAATGGATTCATCATCCTCAAACCAAGGTGCGTGAAAATCATAGATCTCAAAGATCTTTTTAAGTGTTAGAAGGGCATAAGGAATAATTTTTCATGTGGTATTAGAGCATGGTTTAGGAATTTGTGATTTTCTATGAATGTGCTTAAATGTTTAATCCGCTTTTTGTCTAATTTATGAACCTATTCTATAGTTGGGTATTTGTTCCGCTGCAAGTTATATCTATATTAAAACAATAGGAAAAGGACAGCGTCCTTACTTTCTTGCTTGATGAATTGCTTTATGCTATATTATTATCTGTTGCCCTATTGATTTTATATATTAAGATAATGATTATGACATATATGCATGATTTTATGTTATATAAGATGGTTTGTGATCACCAAAGTGATCATAGTAGAATAGTTGAATGTTATGCATAAAATAGTCATTTATTCATGATACTTATGAAATGCCCATTAAGAAAAATTTGGTGAATAAATGACATGAATTAATCATTAAAACTTTAGGATCTTCCCAAAGCAAAACCATTTTTTTTATGATTAGTGAATTTAACCAAAGAAAGTTAAAATTCTTGAATCAAATATATTTTGTTTATCCAAAGATGACATATGTGTTTGATTGAAAATTTTAATT
>JANHAO010001655.1:0-31992 GCA_026873985.1 Saraca asoca
TTTAGACAAAATAACAAAAATAACTAATAATAAAGATTAATTTATAAAAATCACTCTCATACTTCAACAATTTAAGTCTAGAAACCATCAAGATAACTCTATTTTCTTAGAGTTATCACCTATAAACCATTGTGCAATTGTAATCTGGAGATTTATATCAATGATAGTATCTTGACCCTAACAATGTGAAGTTCAAGAGACTGTTTTAGGCATTTAAACCTTGCATTGATGCACTTCCCTTTTGTAAGCTGATGTTACAAATTGATGGAACCATCTTATATAGGAAGTTCAAGCATAGCCTTTTGATTACAACCACACAAGATTTAAATCTTAAAGTATTGCTAGTTGCTTCTACAATTGTTGAAGCTAAGAACAAATCTAGTTAGTCAAAATTCTTGGGCATGATATGAATGCACGTTACCAATGCCGATAGACTATGCCTAATATCCAATCGCTATGACAAGATCATTGTGGCAATTGAGGAAGAGTACCTTAGATGGTAACTACCTCGCGGTCATCATTAGTTTTGTGTCTGCCATGTGGCTAGTAACTTCAATAGGTACTTCAAGAATACAGCCCCTAAGGAACATGTTACAAACATGGATAACCATTTCCTACTAATGTATTTGCTTATGTTAAGTTCACATGTGTTATTTTAATTGTTATAATCATTATTATAAGGTACGAGAAGTAGCTAAGGAAGTATGATCTTAGACTAACCAAGTTATGGTCCCTAAACAATGAGGCAAGATGTTAGGTGAAGGCAATTCCAAATGAAAAATAAGCTCAAGCATTTGACTACGGTTGATTCTTTGAGCATATGACAACTAGTTTAGCAAAGGTGGTAAATGGTGTTCTTAAAGGAGCAAGAAATTTGCCTATCACTATTTTGGTACAAAGTACCTTTTATTGATTAATGGATACTTTGTATTATGAGGTCAAGAACCTAAGTAAAGGATTACGGCTAGGCACAAATATTCAAATGACTTTATGGTTGCTCTTCAAAAAAACATTAAAAGGTTAGTACTTTCTCATTACATACTTATGACAAGAATAATGGAATATTTCAAGTGGAGATAAAATTCAATACATGTACTAACAAAGGAGGTAGCACACATATTGTTAACCTCAACCAAAGGACATGTATTTATAGAAAATTCTAGCATCTACACTTTCCATGTTCACATGTTCTTGCAGCTTGTCACATTATTCGCATGGACTTCCACCAGTACATACAGCCCATTTATTATCTAGACTCTTTTGTGAGTGCATATGGAGGTTCATGCTGGCCTGTACCCCACCAAGATTACTGGCCATAGGTTTCTCTCCCCCATATTATTGCTAGATTACTCTAAACTAAGAGACAAAGGCCAATCAAGATATACCCATATTCAAAATGAGATGGACTTAGAAGAGCAATATGATAGAGAAAAAGGAGAAGGACAAAAGTGTACTTTGTGTCATTGTGATGACTATAACAGTAAGTGTTGTCTTAATCGTGTTGCCATGTCAGGGGAAAGCTCTAGGAATTATTAATGACACTATAACAATTCCTTATTTGAATAGTGGCTATAATATAATTTCTTCTATTGTAAGTATTTTAATGTCTGATTTCATTGGTTGCAACATAAATATCTTTTTACATATGTGTTTCAATAGTTATAGTAATGTTTGTAAAAAATATAATATTTAAATTTGGAGTGCAAGATGACTGAACAATCTAAGGTAACCCATGTTCAGAAATCATATAATAATAAAGGTGAGAAGTCAACCAATGATGAAGCCAACAGCTCTGAACCAAAAAGGCCTTTTGACATATTGCATTATTCTAGATAGGATAAGCCTTACTATTTTGTGTTAAAGTGCAGGAAATGTGATGTGTTTGATAACCCAACAGAGTTATGGCATCAAATTCATGGCATAAATGGTTTTGTCTATAAGTCATTTTGCACGTGTGAGGAAGCAAAAAGGTTTTGGTTGTTTTATCCACCATGCTGGCACCTAACCTTGTCGTGGCCTCGATGCATGATTAAATGTATTCCCCTAAAAGTTCATGAAAGGTTCTTGTTGGCCTTGGGTAGATGATATCATGCCATATACATACTCTTTGTTGTACATATATGGTAATGAAAAAAGAGGTTGTGGTACATATGACAAGCTTGGCTCACCATTCGACGTTGCACCAAATGTATATTCTCCTCCATACATATGCCATGATGAAGAAAGAGTTTATGGTGTGTATGATGTGCTTGCCTCATCATATGCCTGAGTAGGTGACATGTTTGAAAGTCCCACATCATCTAAACATTTGTTATTTCACTGACATCACCACATGCAGCAATTGGTTTGACATGAACTATTGACCTTTGAATATCAACAATGGAGATGGGATGCTAGTATGATGTGCTTCAAACCTATGATGCTCATTTGCAATATCCACTAGGTCAATGCTGATTCATCCAACCCTAGACCATAATATACTCTCAGCATCAACAAGGGTCATATGCTGTAACTCCATTCGGAGGTCATCCTATCATAGAAAAAAAAAGAAGAAAATCATTCATTGCTATTTCTTAATTCAATCTATATAATTTGTTTTAAACACACTAAATCATACCACTGAATCATCCATTGCATTGCCCAGATTAATCGAACATCTTGTCACCATTCTATGTCATTTTATGTACTTATTATGGTAGTGTAGTGGTCCTAACACTGGCACTCCACACAGGATTTGTTATCTCCATTTGTTCCAAAGTTGAATGCACTATTCATATATATCAACCCGGTTCCAAGATTCTTCTTTACCTTGTAATGTGTACTCATGCAGAGTGTCATCTACAATTAAGCTACAAGATATAGGTTATTGAAAATCAAATTGCCTCATGACTCTGTCTATACTGTGTCACTCAACAATGTGGAAACATATCAAAGGCACTTGTGAATGCCAAATCTTCTATTCCACTATACAATGCTCTAGTAGTGTCGCAAATATATCACCTTTATAAAGTTCCTAGATAACCTGTTACCATAAACCACAATCGCAATAAGTGTCACAAGTAGAAATCAAATTCATGGAATAAATTACAATGATGTAATAAGGTCAATTAATCATACTTAGTGTGGCTTTAAATGATCTAATGAAGCCTTAAACTCACTTAATACATGGCTTGGAGTTGTTGTTGTGTCTTAAGCATCACGTCATCTAAAAGCTAAGGGCATCAGCTCTTGTTGGTCAACATCTAATTAACCAACCTTTCCTAACTAGTGCAATGTTTAAGAATCCATCCCAAGTCCATATCTAGACTAGCAACAGACATCCAGAAATGTTATTCCACTATACTTTGGATGTCTTGCATAACTCTCTATATGTCCATAATAGGATAGCAAACCCCCAACTATATCTCTCTACATCTTGTAAATTATCTAGTAAGGGCAAAAAATAAAATTCACATAGTGAGTCGACTTGTCATTACTTAATATTGCACCTAATAGTCTCTATATGTAGGTGTGTATGTATTGTTGTGCAATCTCCTTATTGACATTATCCAGTAGAGCATCAAAGCATTCTTGTAATCATGTTAGATTAAGCTTTTGGCCATAAATGAACCAACGTTTATTTGGTGAAACATCACCCAAAAATATCTAACACACTCCATGCCATGGCATTCAAGTCATGCCAATCACCACTTCATTATCCACAATGAGTCCTAATTAGACTTTTACATGTTGCAGTATGATTGCCATTTATCCTTGTGATGTGTGAAATGTATGTGTCTTTGGTCGCCATCTCTCAATAAATGCATTGATAAGGGCCAGTCAATGTTTATGTTTTTTATTTTCAAAGCACCATAGAATCCTAATAACCAAAGATAGAGATCAATACATGGGTGAAGGGCTAGAATGTGACATAAGCCTCTAACATAAAGTATACAATCGGCCTACATATAAAAAAAGGTGTTTAACGTAAAGGACAAATTAAACAATTTATTGAAAAGATCAACTTTCATTCATATTATTAACCTTATTCTCTCGTCATATTGCTTTTGAAATATGATGGTGCTATAATCAAAGCAACAAGCCTTCTCTCAGATTAGGATTTAGAAGATGAGTGTGTCTATCTAACATTTTAAGAATAACAGTCCTTCTATGATTATTAAAGTAAACAATATCAAACATGTGTATCACTAATTATTTTATTAAATCAAATAAAAATTGACAATAAATAATTAATTATAATTATAAATTAATGTAATAAATTTTAATATGATAACAAATTTTAAGCATCAAAGCAATAACTTTAAATGCATTAGATACTAAAATAATCAATTAAGTAATCCATTTAACTTTTTATATTATTTACAATTAAAATTTCTATTTTAAACTTAATAAAAAAATTAAAAACTAAAGCAACAAATATTAATGTATAAATTACTAAAAATTTTATTGTATGAAATACTATAAATTTTTTTAAAAAAAATCAATGTATCATATTTTACCCGCCTTAGAAATATTTCTTTTCGACTTTAACTACTAAGGCTTGAAATATATAATCAAATAGAAGAAAAATAGCCCTACAAAATTATACTACAATTCATCATACATATTAAACAAATAAATTTCTACCATAAATAAAAATTTCAAATCCTACAATTCTAATAAAACAAATAAGACAAATCTAACTAACTTTTTAAAACTTAAATAAATAAAATTCTCCTCATACATGCTAGATAAATAAAATTTAGCCATGAATAAAAAATTTAAATACTAAAATTTTAATAAAACAAATATGACAAGCCTTATAAACTATTTAAACTTAAATAAATAAGATTCTTATATGCATTTAAAATTCATCATGCATACTAGATAAATAAAATTATGCCATGAATAAAAACTTTAAATGCTATAATTCTAATAAAACAAATAAAAAAAGCATTACTAACTATTTAAACTTAAATAAATAAAATTTTCATATATATAAAAAATTCATCATACAAGCTAAATAAATTAAATTCTGCCATAAATAAAAATTTAAATACTAAATTCTAATAAAACAAACAAGACAAGCTTTTCCAATTATTTAAAGTTAAATAAATAAAAATCTCATATGCATAAAAAATTTATCATACATACTAGATAAATAAAATTATGTCATGAATAAAAAATTTGAATACTATAATTCTAATAAGACAAGTCTAACTAACTTTTTAAAACTTCAATAAATAAAATTCTCGTATGAATAAAAAATTCCTCATACATACTAGATAAATAAAATTTAATCATAAATAAAAAAATTTAAATATTATAACTCTAATAAAACAAACAAGACAATCCTTACCAATTATTTAAAGTTAAATAAATAAAAATCTCATATATATAAAAAATTCATTATACATACTCAATAAATAAAATTATGTCATGAATAAAAAAATTTGAATACTACAATTCTAATAAAACAAATATGACAAGTCTTACTAACTATTTAAACTTAAATAAATAAAATTTTCATATGAATAAAAAAAGTAATATACATATTAGATAAATAAAATGTTGCCATGAATACAAAATTCAAATACTAAAATTCTAATAAAATAAATACTACAAACCTCACAAACTATTTAAACTTAAATAAATAAAATTCCCATATAAATAAACAAAACTCATTATACATACCAAATAAATAAAATTTTGCTATAAATAAAAATTTTAAATACTACAATTCTAATAAAATAAATAAGACAAACTTTACTAACTATTTAAACTTAAATAAATAAAATTCTTATATGAATAAAAAAATTTATCATACATACTAAATAAATAAAATTCTGTTATGAATAAAAAATTTAAATATTTCAATTATAATTAAATAAATAAAACAAGTTCTACAAGCTAGTTACTAACTATACATACAAAAAAATATATATAACTTTTTCATAAATATTAATGTCCAACATAATAAGTTTTAATATATGAAATATTAATTAGTTAACTAATTAATTATCTCATTTTTTTCACCTTATATCTATTTCGAATCCCTATTTTACTCTTCTAGCGTAAAAAATTTAAACTATAATTACTAAAATCTCAAATTTTTTATCAATATCAGAAAAAACATATAATATCATTATTATTACATCTAATTTAGATAATTAATTTCTCATATTAAAAAGATTTGTATAAAATAATATATAATAATTATTTAAATTAACATTTTACTAATAATGTAAAATAAAATTTAACTAAAAAATTATATTCAAATAATTTATAAACAAAAATAATTGAAAATAAGAATATAAAAATTTATCTTAATTAAAGTTTTGTGAATGAAGAAAATAAAAGTAGATAGAAGAAAAGTTTGAGAGATGATGGCTTGAAATGAGAAAGATAGGAGACAGGAGGCGGTGAAGAGTAGGAAGAAATACAAAGACTTTGAAGTTGTATAAAATTTAAGTGAAAAAGTAAAAAAAAAATCAAATGAAAAGACTCAAGAAAGTGTACGGGAAGGAGTATGTAACAGGCACACTGCCTGCAGTACATCTGATTTAAATAGTCCAGACAGGGTTAAAGAAATTTTTTCCAAAAGACATTATCATCATCACGAGGGACAAAACGCCTGTAAGTTGGTCAGCTTACGGTGAAGGAGATCCGAATTTGTGGACTTTAGAAGCAAACCACAATAATACCTTTAGGGTTTTTTTTTTTTAAAAAAAAAAAAAAGAATTTGTGTCTCCTTGCTAACACCCCAAGCTTCCCTAGTAATTCTATTAAGTGCCTTCGTGCTTCAACTCAAGGGCCTAGAAGTAGGGATAACTCCTCCAAATTTAACAAATTTGATTCCATTTGAAGCATGATGGTCAGACCCAATCTCATGAATTAAAAAATAAAAAATAGAAAATTAAGTATTTATTAGTTAATATTATTGATAATGCAACAATATTTGATAAAGATTTCAAAGTTTGAACATGAAAATGCGTGTGCATTAAAAAATAAAAAATATGACTTTTGTCCTTTGTCATGTAAAATAAGTATGTTTCCATTTTATATATATATATATATATATATATATATATTAGTGATGGGAAGATTAGAATGTAAGACATTCAATATATTATCCATACTCTTTGTCACTAGATTATCAGGTTTAAATAAGTGTGTTTCTTGTCATATAAAACAGGTATGTCGATTTTAGAGAAAGTTTTGAATGAGGCCCAACAGTAAAGAGTCTAAAAATGGCCCATATCAACGATTTTGTGGATCACAGCCCGTTTTCTAAGACGTACCAACTTAAAGCAACCCAAAGCCCAAAAATAGGATATGACCGAAAAAGGGCCCCCAAGCCACTCAGTTCTTAGTCTAGCTGCATCTTTTGCTTTCTTTCCTTCATAATCATCTGTACGTACCAAAAGAATAACAAACTAACCAAAAAAATTAAATTATTATTTACTTTGTCTTGGACTCTTGGTTTAATAAAGTCCAATAATTCAAGAAATAATCATTATTAACTCGTCCATTAGTGATGAGAGAATACAAAGAAAAAAAAAAGATTATTACAAGAATAATTGCAATTTGCGCAAAGGTTCAAAATAAAAATAAAAAAAAATCGTATGTAGAGAAGAAAATAATAGTATTTTAAAAAAATTTTAAAAAATAGATAGCATTCATTTCCCTTTCATTTTTCGTGATTTCAATCAACAGACGAAAAAAATATTTGTTTATTTCTTTTTATATGTGATTTAAGATAAATACATAAATATTATAAAAGTTAATAAATAATTTTAATTTTAAGAAAAATGATCTTCTACTAATCTATCCCTCGTTAAAAGTCAAATAATATATGAAATAGTTAAGTATTTATTAAAATAATAAAAGTAAAATTACAAAAAGATAATAAATATATTATTAATTTTTTAAAATGATAAAAAAAAATTTCTTTAAAATAATAAATAATAAACAACAGATGAATAATTAGTCACAAATTAGGCAGCTCAAGTTAGCGGTAAATTCGAGCAATTGAAAGCTAGTTGCTTTGGTGATGTGTAAAGCATCACCTATACTACACATCTAATTAAGCTTAGTCCAATCTCTCTGTTCACTTCTCTTTGTTGTTTCTTATAAGACGAATTGACAGACTGACGAAAGTCGCTAGAAAATACTTCGAAGTTTATTAAGAAACATTCAAAAATTAAAAAAGGATAGCTAAATGAATGGCAAGTTGACTTTTTTTTTATAAGCAATAAATTTTGGGAAAAGATTAATTTTTTTTATAGTCTATTAAAGAACAAATTAAAAAATAAATGTTAAAAAAACTGAAAATGTGAAACATGACAGATAAACCAAATAAATAATTAAAAAAATAAATAAAATAATTATAATTAATTATTTAAAAATTATATCTTGAAAGTAGTTAAACATAAAGTATATGCTGCAAATTTATGTATCGTAAGAATGAATGAAACTATATGGATGAGTATATCTGTATATATTTATGACCACCAATTAATGTCACCTTTTCGTGTCTGTTTCAAAGAAAGATTTTTGTTATATGCCTTTAACTATAATTGTACCCTCATTTTTATTATTGCTAACACGCTTCACTTTTAACTTAATAAGGGTGTGATTGGGAGAGCTTATCTACAACTTATATTTGAACTTATCTTATAATATAAACATTTTAGATAAAAAATTTAAATGTTTGTTTAAACTTATGAAAATAACTTATGACCCTTCAATAAGTCCATTTGAGCTTATTTTGATTAGCTTCATGGATAAGCTTATCAAAAAGAACTTATTAAAACTTATAGACATAATAATTGCTTAATTAAGCTATTTTCTCAAACGAATGCTAAGTCATACTAGAGGGTAGCCAATAAAAAATTCTAATATATATACCAAATAAAGCAAACAAAAATTCTTATTTTATTAAACGAGAAATAGACATAAAAACAAAAAATAAAAGGAGATATTAAATATATGGGGGTTTCCATGAGATATTTATATTTCTCTGAATTTATCTCTCTTGATAAAATAAAAATATTCATTTATTCATTAAACATATTACAACAGCTATATATATAGTGGGTCAACTTCCTTTCTTTTTTTTTTCTCTTTATTTAGTTACAAGAGGTCCATTAATAAAAGAGAAAAATGCTTTGAATTCCTTGAGTTTTAATGAAATGGTGAGAAAAATGCTTATAAAATTAAAATTTAACAATATTTGATATTTTAAATATTTTGTAATTAAAAATATGCTTTGATTAAATTCAAATTGTTAAAATATGACTAATGAAAAGTCAAATTTCTTTGTAAGCATAATATTTTTTTAATTATTTAAACTCAATCAAAATATATCTTTAATCATAAAATATTTATAATATCTTATATTATTTTATTTAAATTTATAATCATCTTTTTTCATTGAAAATTTTAAATTTGAATTTGAGTGTAGAATTTTTTAAATTTCCAAAAAATTTAAATAAATTTTAAAATTAGAAGAAAGATTTGCATAATTTCATTAAAATTAAGAAGAGACCAAAATTTTTTTCCTTAATAAAGGTGCATAAATCAACTACGCTTAACTTAAAAAGAAAGAAGATGGATAAACAGATTTTCACCATCCAATTTTACAGGGTAGCTTCTTATTAGGGGCGGCTCCTTTCATAGTTCCTATGCCCCCTCCAACATTTGTAAATTGTAAAAGCTTCTTTTTAAGTTTTTTTTAATAATATATTTAGTCTTCTTAAAAAATTATTTTTCCTCAATAAAATCTCTTTTTATCAAAGAGAATATATACCATTATATATCATTAAATAAAAAATAATACATTAATATAAAATAAATAATAATATATTTCTTCTCTCGTTAATTTAGTTTCACAAAACGATACGCGGAGGATACAACTAAAATTTTTTTGTTGTCCTCTCTGATATTTTCACTCTTGCCCCTATTTATTGCTCTTATTACGATGTATATGGAAGGGCCTCTGGGTTACTTCAAGTAATCACACAAGTCAACTTGGCCAAAGCTTTCAAGAGTACTCTTGCTTCTGCAAGTTAATTTATAGCAGAGAAAAAAATAATAACCAAGGCAATAATTTGTTTGTTGCGATTTTTTATAAAATAAAAAATGTTGAAGTCCCTTCTTCTTAAAATACGCAAGAAAATACTTTGACCTCCTCTAAAATTTAATGAAATTAAAACATAAAAATTTATTATATTTAAATTATAATTTTAATTTTTTATTGATGAAATGATAAAAAAAAGATAATTATAAGATTTTATATTAACAATATAAAATAATATATTTTAATTAAATTCAAATTACTAAAATATAACTGATAAAAAAATCAAATTTTGATCAAGTGTAATGCTTTTATAACTGTTTGAACTTAATTAAAAGCTATCTTTAATGACAAAATATTGAAAATATCTCATATTATTTAACTTGAATTTTATAATTTTTTTTTCATCATTTTATTGATGAAAAAATAAAATTTGAATTTATGTGTAGTAATTTTTTATATGTGAAGAAAAGTCTAAGTAGGTTTTTACATTAGAGGGAATATCTGCATAATTTTGTTAAAGCTCAACAGAGGTCAAATTACTTTTCTCTATGATATTTTATAATTACAAAAAATATGATATTTTGTATTAACATAAATAGTGAAAAATAAAATTATAAATTTTTACTTTATTTATAAAATAGCCATTATGAGTCATTAGATTTAATTAGTAAAGGATCCATATGGGACCGAAATAAATATATATATATATATATATATCTAATGACTTAAAATGGTAGTATTGTATGCAAATATGTGAATAACAGTTCATTTACTTAAAATTAAAGACAACGGGCCAAGATGGGGACATAAAGATCTAGATCAAGTCATTATAGCTTGTGACATTAAGAATATACAAATTAGGGTTTAGTTAAAGTTTCAGGCTTAGTCAAGTTTGTGAAAATATGCACATAATATATATATATATATATATATATAAAATAATTCAAATAGAATATCACTATTTTTGAAGTGTAAGAATGATTATTCACTAGTGCACTTTACCAACAGCCTAGCTTTATCTCCATCAAGGTTTGAAAACTGTTACTTTGCCTTCTCTGGATTTATACCTATGAAAACTATAGTATATGTGAAGCTTTTAACTGCTACCAGAAGACTAGATTACTTGCCCGTTTCACTAAAAATAAGTAATATATAAGTTGGATTCGGTACATCATAAAAAAATCATATTAATACGTATTTTTATAATTTTTTCATAAAAAATTATAAAAAAAATTTTTAAAAATGTTATAATTTTTTATATATTTATTGCATGCAAGGTTTCTCAAGAATTACTATACCATAATAAAATCTATGTATATTAATTCATTCAGCTTGAAGAGTACTCCAAGACATATTTTATTAAAGAAGAAATTGATTTTTATAATTTAAATATTGATGGATTTCAGTAAGTGAATTGCTTAACATCAATGATAATGATTGTCACAAGAAAAAAATACTCACACAGACAAGAAAACATGTGAGGATGTAGATGTGATGTGTATAAATAAGTGCAATGAATTGTTATTGGGAGGTTTTATGTCAAACTAATGGGTTACCTAAATCTGAGAAATTAACAAAGAATTGGACCACAGAAGAATAATTAAGGTTGCTTACAGAATAATTTGAGAGACCATTATGGTTGCTTGTGGAATTGTGACTATAACAATAGATCAATGACTCTGTCAAACAACAAAAACTATTTAGAAAGGGATACTAAGCAAAGCAGCATGGCATATATAACATAGAGCTGTAAATATATAAATTTAATTCCTTAGTTGCCCAGAAAGATAATCATCCATCTTTAACAAAATCGTCCATAGACCACTAAATCAATTTGTTTTAATTTTTCTAATGTAAGAATCCTCATATGCAGGAGCACAATCTCTATGAGGGAATGATCAAGAACAAAAAATATTAATCACGTGTATCATTCCAATGGAAAACAATGAACGTGAAATTTGATATGAAAGCTAGAAAGTTTACACATTTTACCTCTCTAAACTTATTGATTTTAGTTAAATGGAGCATATCATTTGTCCCTGTGGTTTAATAGACATAATATTTCTACATGAACTAACAAAAATTTGAATATAGATACTGATACAATTCAAAATAAGTTCCTGAATCGTAACTGATTAACTGATTTCATAGAATGATCAAATAATTAAAGTTCGTCAAAGTAAGTTAATTAGAGATAGATTGCGGTCAAACAATCTACTTGCGGTATCATGGATCAAGCTCAATTCCTTACAAAATAGAACACATAAAAGCATCCTAATGAGGCTAGGCAGAGTCATGGCCAAGCAACAAGGGCCCTTGATTGATCGAATCACAATTTGACTGTCAAACAAAATAACCTCATGCAAGTTGATGCACTTATAGGTATGCACGGATGATGTAACTATGTTATTACAGCAATGAAAATTTTGCTCATGCCAACAATACACCACAAACACATAGATATCCCTTATTTGTTTAGAAGTATGATAAATGACATAATCAATAACTATATAAACTCTCAAATACCTTACATATGGGATCATTTTCATTACTAATATTGAATCTCTACTTCTTAAATTAATTTGAGTATCGAAATGTACTCGATAGACTACTTTCATTATATACGACTGATATTATTCTTTATATTATTCTTTATATAAATCACCTTACTGTCAATCACCATCCTCTAGTCCAATTCATTTGGATAGAAGAGTTTCATATGCTAGCTATATGTTCAAAATTTCTATAAATTCATTAAATTAAATTTGCGTGTATCAAAGTGAAGAAGAAATTAGTAATATACATATTTAGCCCAAAAAAATCCTAAATTTTAATATTGAAAAAATCATTTAAAGGAAACGTTATATTAATTCTTTTTTTTTTCACGAACTGCGACTCATAGTATACTAGTTAAAATTTGATTTAAATTAAATACCTTTTATTAGTTACATCTATTTAAATGTTGTTAGAATGTTACTATATGTAATATAATGGCAAAAAAAATTAAGTATTTTGTTAGGAGTCTTCCGTGCAAATCTCTTTGTCATTAGTTGCTAATTATCATGCACATAAATACACTTAAAGTAGTGTTTTTTCTTTAAAGTTGTTTTATACATTGAATTGACTAATGTGTGGCTAGAGTTTAATTACAGAATTGAACAGCACATTCAAAGCCCGTAATGATCGTAACTAATTTAAAATTATGCAGTAAATTGAGTGTTTTGTGGGCCACCACACCATGACTTATATAATTTATATATTTTTCTCATCATAAGGGTTTAAAGAGACCCACATGGTTTGATAATTTTCTTACTTATGAGGAATATTAATCTAATCATTGATTAGTTCACAGAAAAAAAGTTATTACAGGGGAAATTTAGCATTTTACCTACAAGTTTTATTTATTTATTTCAAATATATCCTATTTCATTCTTCTTTGGGGCTTTTCATAATGATTTTGTTCACTTTTTCTTTATCAGTTTTCTGTTAAAGTCCACTGGGTGAGCTAGTTTAACAAAGTTTAAACATCATAAACAAGAGTTTTAAACTCATTAATAACAAATTTCATATCAAAGAAAAATACACGTACGTTCACTAAAGTAAAAGGAACACTATGTTGCTAATTAATTACATAATTATAGTAATTATGAGTGGAAAGCTAGTTGTGTGAAAATAAATGGACTCAATACAATATATTGTAAGATCTCTCCCTTCAAAGGTTTAAGATGTCATTTTATCCTATTTTTTAGTTAAAAAGGTTAGATTTTCTTAACTAATGGTTAAAAAAAATTGCCAATTAGACAAAACAACAGTGAAAAGATAAATGAAATTTCAACTATAGTAGAAATAAAATTTTAGCATCTAAATCATGAGGAACAATAGTTAAAAATCACTGTTAACACCTCGCCAGCTGAGAAGCAAAAATGAGAAAACCGTTTTAGAAGGACCTTATTTTTAATTGGGATATGAGAAAACCGTTTTAGAAGGACCTTATTTTTAATTGGGATCTCAACTATATTGATTAAGTTATTTTTCACAATCTATATGCATACTAAATTCTCACTCAGTCTTCACAGAAACAATTTCAATCATTAAATTTTTTTTGTGGACCCAAATCAAATAGTAGAAAGAATATATGTGAAAAAAATTTTTTGCATTATACATTATGCAAATAGCTCTACTCCTTAACTATAGTAGGTAGATTGGCACCAAAATGCCCATATGTTTTTCATTGAAAACAGAGATTATACAACAAAAAATTAATCAAGACGCATTAAAATAAGCCACAAAAATTAGAGGTTTAAATTACAACTCTGAATACAATTCTTACATTGTGATAATTATAATTAAAAAATGTAAATAAATATGATTGTTTACAAAATTGCCATTGGAAACCACAATTTAAGATTATAGTTATCCCTAGGTGCTAAAAAGTGTTAAAACTTTTATTTATGAAAAATTTCTCAAACCGTAAGGGTGAAAGTTTTATTGGAGACAAAACTCAAGAAGCATAATAATGATTATGGAAAAAGAAATTTGATTTGAAAAACAAAAAAAGATATGTTTCTATTACGCAGGCAATCTCTTTAATAAAGAGGTGAAAATAAATCAACAATGATGAACTAGAGAAAGTTAAAAAGAGCATATATGACAATTTGCACCTTGAGATTCATCCCTCACCATGATTAGGGTTCTTGATATCATATCAACCATCATAATGGCAAGACAATAATGTTAATTCCCCAACACCAATAACGGCATACTTTCCTTATGTGTGTGCTTTAGTTATCTTCGAAATCATAATGTCACTTGCAAGTATTCCCTTTATGATTTTATATCGCAACTTTCAAGAAATTCATGTGGCCATGTATGGAATTTGCTTTGGGGAGAACGAATGAGAAGAAGAGCTGCTTTCAAACTTTGCGTGATTTAGAAAACAAACAGAAGGATGGAAATGTTGCGGCATTAGGGCGGGGACCTCACTCTTAGTCTCCACTCATTTTAAAAACCAAACATATCTTCATATCAAATCTTGGTCTTGCTTTGTCACCTTAAGTATTATATTTCTATGTCACTCGATAACCTCGTTTTTTCATGGTAAGAATAACATGTAACTTAACGAATACAACGACATGAATTTGAATTTAAAATATTAAGAAAAAAATTTAAGTTAATATTAGATATTATTATACTATTGAAACTTTAGACTCTAACCTCATTTTATGAATGAATTTGCATCTTGTTTTGGTTTGTTTTTTCCTTATACTAATGAGCACATAATCTAAAGAAAATATTTTAAGAAGTTTGAATGTAAAGTGAAACTTTAATTCTTATGAGGAGTAGACGATAGTTGCTATTTATAGACTATATAGCATCCCTATTAATGGAAACCGAAATAAATAAATAACATCACTATTCATAATTATCAAGTTTTGAACTTGAGTCATGATATAATTACTCTTTAGTGTCATTGGCTATGTCTAATATTGTGAGTAGTTTTAAATGGAATTATATGGAAACTTTTACTTATACTTTGAACGTATAAGTAAAATACTCTAAGGACATGTGGAAATACTTTAAGGACATTTGGAATAGAATTGGGTTATTTTTAAGGACATGTGAAAATACTATTATGTCAAGATATATTTTAAAATAGTATATAAAAGTGTAAGTGTAATTTTGTAAATATTGATTGTGATCCTAAGCAATGGCAAGTATATGCAATTAATCCAGCTCCGATAAATTCATGTCTTGTCTCTATTTCTACAGGGTCAAAAATCTTCCCATCCCTTTGCGTAGTGGGAATCTTCAAATTTGTAGGTCTTTGACATCCTACTTGAATGATACGACTTTGTATATTGGATATTTGGATGTGAAAGAAAAAATTATATATATTGAGGGGCCTTTTACATATTTACTACATCAAAGAGGGTGTAGATGCCATAATAATAATAAAATCTTGATGATCAAGTATTTGGTCAAATAATTGATTATAATAATTTTTAAATATGTTTAATTGCATTTTTAGAATCTTTTAATAATCAATTATAAACAATAAGTCCAATTAAATAAAAAAATTACTTCAAGTAATTTTTTTAATCAAAATTATAGAAAAAAAATATTCTTATTTATACTTATATTATTCTCATATATTTTTTTTATTATTATTGTCCTTACTCTAATAATAATAACAAACTCATTTTTCTCTCTTTTTCTTTATTGTCTATTTTAGTAATTATTTAATGCTAAAATATGATTTTTTTATACATCTTCTAAATAAGAATAGATTATATATAATTAATTATTAAAAATATTCTTAAACATAAAATAAATTATATATAATTAATTATTTAAAAATTAATTATATTTATAATCAAGTGTCTCGTTACTGTACCAAATCAACTCTTAAGGTCCTTGAACAAACGATCAAAGTTGAAAGGCTTGTTTATTTATTTTACCTTCAACCAACCAATATGATATCATTGATTATGTAACTCTTTGTAATTAACGTTAATATATGCATATGACATGATTCTGGGACGTCAATATAGTTTCTTGAAGAAGTGATAGACCTTCTAAAATGGACTTACTCTAGGAACCCATGTTTCTTTCAAAGTTTTAACTTGTAGGTCTAAATATAATTAATTATTCACCCTCATTCCTTTTCTGCTTTAGTTTAGTGGGTTTATCACTTTATATGCCTACTTTTGACTTAAATGCTTGTAAATTAATTGGTTGGGATTATTTTAGATAATGATTCTTAATTGTAGTTATGATTACATATATTATGTTTAGTAAAATTGCAAATAAATACAAAAATATGTGATTATTACAAAGTAAAATTACAAAAAATTATGATAACAAAGTTTAACACAATTATAATATTACACATAAACAATTGTAAAGTGTAATTTACACTGTACTTAAGATTTTAAAAGTCCTTCTCAAAGTATTTTGTGCATTGTGGAGTGAAATTAACCATAGTGGATTTTGCAGAGTAAACTGAACAATAATTTCAATGTTAATATGCATTCGTTAATTAATGAGATGGCTAGAAGCTGCCTATCAGGACACTCAATTAGAGCCTAATGAGTGCACCTGAAGTTACAAATCCAGCTCATTTTCTCAAATGGAATTGCTTTGCTGGCCAATGAGGCCGTTTAACTCTTTCCTTAGTTCCCCTTCTTTTATTTATGTATTAAATTATGTGTTTCTTGAATAGGCATATCACATTTGACTAATTATATGTAGGATGAACAAAGTTATAGACAAGTAAATCACCAAAAGATATAGACAAGTAGCTAGCAAAATAAATTAAACAAGCGGTCCCCAGGTAATAATTAATGTCATAGAAATACATGTCACCAAATTAATTCGTACAATTAAGCTTTGTTGCATTGACTCTATAAAGGAAATAGATATTTTTGTATAATGGGCTCTTGGCAGCAATTATACTGAGGAAAAAATATATTTTATCTACTTGTGATATAGTATTAATTTTAATTTACCTACTTATGATTTAAAGTGTCATAAAAAAGAAATTTATAATTTACATTATTAATATTTTATCTACTTGCACTAATTTTCAATCTAAATTTAATGAATTTTATCATATGTTAGTTACATTCTCCCTAATTAGCTCTAATTAGATCCAAATTACATTCCTCTTATTCATAATTTCCTCATTTGTCTAAATTTGAAATCAAAAGATTTTTCTAGAAATCAAAGGTAATTTTTTTTAGAACTTCGAATTTAAGTCGATGAGGAAATTGAAAAACATGGAATGGATAAAATCAAATTAGGGTTAATTATGAAACATGTAATTAATATGTAACAGGGATGAAAATATTTATTGGAAATATTTCTAGTCCTCCAATAAAGATGAAAATCTTAGTGCTATAACATAATATATTGTATTTTTGATAAGTTTCCCTTTAATATTAACATCCATTTTAGCTTGATATCAGAATATTTTACAAGAAGCGGCATTGAAATTTTAATATTTCGGTGGGAGTGGAAACATTTTCCATCTTCATCAAGGTTGTTTCTAGAATTTATGTATTAATCTTAATTATTTTTTTAATTTTAAGAAAAATAAACACAAAATATAGGAAAGGTCTTATTATGAGTGAAATTTTTATGAGTTTCAATGCATATATCTATTTTTAAAAAAAAAAAAAACTAGTAATTTACAAGTTCGAAGAAATATACATCTCATTATCCGTTTGATACAATGCCTCAAAATAATCAAGTAAAGAGATTTTTCAAAAGTAACTTTTAAAATACCATTCAAATATAAAAGTTATGTTTGAATTTTTTTCTAAAATTAGTTATCTCAAACTAATTATTTTATACTTTTAGACTTCTTTTTGAAAGATAAAATTCTTTTTACATGCATGCATGTACAATTCGGCCATGGTAGTGAAGTTCTATGCACTTGGCAGTCACTCTAACGAAAAGTTATTATGCTCCCCCTGTAATAAGTCACTTTAACATTATCCTTCTTCGATGTAATGAGTAGAGGTTAATTATTAATTCTTATAATTTTCAATCTCTTAAAAATTAAAAATTTTATAAAATTAATAAATAAAAAATAAAATTGACAATTATCTTTTTATTTATTGAATAAAATAAGAACATATGTTATAATTAAAATATACAAGAAATTATTCCGATCAATCACCTTTCCCACGGAAGCTTGCCCCTGCCAGTAAACATGCAAACTATGAGAGGGTAGGACCTGTCTTTGTCAAAGTGCTCATCAAAGGCCTCCTTTATAAATTCAAAGCTGAATTCTCCGGAAAACATTGTGGACAGATAGACAGCAGTTGGCTAAGCTATGGGCCACCGGTGCTGCAGCAAACAGAAGATCAAGAGAGGTCTTTGGTCTCCTGAAGAAGATGAGAAGCTTCTCAGATATATCACCACTCATGGCCACAAAAGCTGGAGTTCTGTCCCAAAGCTTGCAGGCATCTCTCTCTCTCTCTCTCTCTCTCTCTCTCTCTCTCTCTCTCTCTCTCTCTCTCTCTCTAACACACTTTATGTCTCCCCCTCCCCTCTTCAAAGTTAGGAGTGTTAAGTCAGCTTGTGCATTTATAGGGAACATTGCAATAAAATTACAGATGAATCTTTACAGAACAAAATCATGATTTCCAAATTAAATAGAACAACAATGTTACGTGTAATATTATGATTGTAGACCGCAATTTAAAATTATAATCCACACTAATTCATCCATGGAGATAATTCTAGCTCACTCTCTCGTAGTTAAACAGTTAGGATGTTTTGGGTTTGTTCATGCGTAAATCAATACTAATTTGCACTCAGGATATTGCTCATATATAGTGATTTTTTGCAATTGCAAAGCATCTGTTTGTACTTGGTAGGTATTTTTCTCTAGAAAATGGAATATGAAGTTGTGAATATGTATGTGCAGGATTGCAGAGGTGTGGAAAGAGCTGCAGATTGAGATGGATAAATTATCTAAGACCAGACCTCAAGAGAGGTTCCTTCACTGCTGAGGAAGAGCAAACTATAATTGACATTCACAGAATTCTTGGAAACAGGTTATAACAATAGTGTCATTTCAATCACAGAAAATTAGGAAATCTGAAAAAAAAAATATAGTAAAATTCAAGTTGGAAATTCACTGCTTTTATTATTATTATTTTATTTACAGATGGGCCCAGATAGCCAAGCATCTTCCAGGAAGGACGGACAACGAGGTCAAGAATTTCTGGAATTCATGCATTAAGAAGAAGCTCATTTCTCAAGGCTTAGACCCTCAAACTCACAATCTTCTCTCTTCTCATAAGAAATTAAACTTTGCAAGTAATAATCTCTCAGACAATAGCCACCCAAATTCAAATTCCATTTTCATTCTGAATTCACATAAATCAAATGCTAGTACGAGCCCTTTCACTATAGTTCAATCTACTTCTAACATACCCATCTCAGAATTCCAACCTACTTCCATTGTTCCATCCAAATCCATTCTTCAAACTTATAATTGTAATAATAATTTCCCAGATTTTTCTTATGAGCCATTAATCGGGAACATACCAAATAATATTTCTTCTTCTTCTTCCTGCATGAACCCATCTGGTGTTGGTTTTTCAGGCCATGAGAATAATAACAGTATATGGGTTTCTTCTGATGGTCAGAATTTTAGAGGTGAAACATTGGAGAAAGAAGCACAAATGCAGAGAGAGAAGGGAATCCATGAAGTCAATGAAGGAAAGGGAAATCCTGAAGTGAATGGATTTTATGAAAGCTCTAACTTTGATTTTGGGTTGTTGGAGAGTGTACTTAATTCTGAATTAATGTCTCATGATCTCAGCTCTATGGATGATCTTGCATGGAACTTTTAGACCGTGCTTCAACAATTTCTCATATCTGTATATTAGTAAGTTCTATGCAAATTAACAATTAAGGATGTGAATATTTATCACCCAATTTAGACAAAACTATTTACACATATTATTTCTTGTATTATTTTATACATTTATATATATAACAATCTAATTTTTTAAAAACTTTCACAATGCATAATTTGGTTATAATATTACATTTTGTCTTCTTGCTGCAATTGTATCGTGATTGTGTTGTCTCATTATATCTATTTTTTTATGTTTTTTTATAATTTTTTACTATTAACATCTGAATTTTAAATCCTTGATAATATGATTAAAATTAAATTGATCTTATTTATCTAAAATATATAAAATTAATTTAATTAAAAATTATATTATGTGTTCATATTGAGTTAATATTTGCAAGCAGCTTCCGTCCGATAGAAAATTATAGATGCATGCCCTCCGGTCTATGCAAAATATGTATCAAACTATGTTTCAATACCCCAATAAATCTTGTCAAAGAGTAGGTAAAACTGATTGGAAGAAGGAAAGTGAAAGTTTTAATTCAAGGATATGGAACTTGTCATCATATATAAACCCTCATATTTATGAATTAATTTATACTTAGCCGTGAAGTGGAGACACTCTAAAAAATGATTGTGTCCTTGTCTAACATGTCTCAAACATGGACACGGTACATTAATCCTTTCAATATTTCATTAAAATGCTGTCGCTTTCAATAGGTATAAACCTTTTTAATATCAATGTATCTCTCTACGCTTACCTTGTGACAATCTGACAAAATGTGTATATTATACACACATTCAAAGTTGCAAAGGTCGTAATTATACAATAACGATAAATGTAAATGGGAAGAGAATAAAATTACAACAATTTATAATTGAAAGGCGAAACACAATTATAATAATGTGATTAACAATCACTTAAAATCATAAGATTCATACGTAAGGAGTTTAATCTACTATATGCACTCATGAAATGTTCCTAACAAATAGAGATGTTATCACGATCTAATTAATGTGAAGAGCATCTAATAGATATATCCACAAATCTAATATATGTTCGTCTTAACTTTATTAAATTATATGTTTTCATAAATATATAAGTTACTAAATAAAAATTTTATTTTCATATTGCATTATTCCTTAGATTTGAATTAAAATAAATTTCCTCATTTTATATTATTTACTTTAATCATATCATTAACCAATTTATGTATATTAACAAAAATTTTCTTCCACTATACCCCCAACTTGGCCAAAACATGGAGAAAACTTTTCTCAAAATAATTCAATTCATGTCAACTTATTATATTACAAACTCTAAATTCCAATTCATCATTTAATTCAAGCAATTTAAAATTTAAATTATGATTAAATGCAAACTTATTACATGTATTAGCCCTTGGAACTAACACATCCAATTAAATTATTTCTTACCATTCTAAATAATTCATACAAATTTAATATACTATACTTATATTTTTATTTAAGCAAAATAGGTTGATATAAGTTTAGCCCTTTAGACTTAGTTTACTTATAAGTTAAGTGGGTTTCATACATATTTTACAATAACCTATTTCTTTTTCTTCTTATTAACTATTTATGGCATTTTTAAGTTTCTAATTGGGCTTTGCAAAAATATTCTATTACTAAACCTAATTTATAAATTAATACTTAAGGCCTATTTCTTATGTATTAGCTACTTATAATCATAAGAGTCTTGTCATAGGTGATTTTTGGTATTGATCGGATGGGCTTGCGAAAGTCCAATAGAAGACAAGTCTAGCCAAGAAAGACCTGAATCACTCAAAGAGCTAAGGTCACATAGAGGGGGCACCGGCTCACTATCCGTGAGCTCGGGACATGACAAGTTTTAGGTGGAAATCCTAGCTTACTAACGAGGCTAAGGCAGAAGTCCAGGCTTACTGAAAAGAAGCCCCTGCCCGCATGACCAATAACTTATCCTACACGGACCCTCATTGCCAAGCACAAGCTTGAGAATGCCGACCTCTGGCCAGTAGCAACCCAAAAATGGGAGCTCGAGCTCGCAGAACGCACCTTCTTTCTCGACCATATGTCCACTAAGGTCAAATAAGAAGCACATAGACTTACAGACAATCCATAAAGCCCTTCTACTGGCAGCGGCCAGAGGGGCCCACATATGTAAAGCAACCTGTTTAAGCTGACTTGCAGGAACCTGTATTGTCCTATATATTTATTACTTGATATAACATATTTACAGCTTGTAAATTTACATTTGTAACCTCGTAGCATGTATAAATGTAAGGAGGGAGACCATTGTAAGGGGACTCCAGAATACATGTAGGAGCTCTATCAAAATAGTAAAAGAGGCTTGTGTACTGAAACTCAACCAATCTGAATAATGAAACCAGCGCCTAAAGGCAAATACAATCAACATGGATGTAGGGGTCAATCTGACTTCAGTCAAACCATGATAAAAACATTTTTGGTGTCCATTCTTCTCCTCTTTCATTCTCTTTACTCCCTGTTCACACACTTGCTACTCACAATCTAGGTGTTGGCTCAAATCTGGGTCCATTGAACCAGATTTGATCGTCAACACCTCTAAAGACCCAACTCAATATAGGTATTTAAGTTTAAACCACACTTATTTATTTAACATAAGATTTTCTTTTATATTTGTAGACCATAAGAGAATAATCTTATTAACCTATTTTGTTGACTCTTTTTAAGACTTTCTATCTTACAATAAAGCACAATACCATTTAACTATATTAAACTACATATGCAAGCATGCTTACCTCATGGCAACTTCCATTTGTATTATATATTAATTTTCTTTGTTATCCACATGTTATTTATAATGCATCATATCTACCAACACAAGTAAAGTTTAACTTTACTGTTAATGAATCATTCACACCATTTGAACCTTGTTTATTTTAGAAATGATTAGAAGACAAGTGTGCACTTATATTATTTTTACAAATAAATACACCTCTTAGGATCTGCTTCTAGTCTATTTGAATATCATAAAATCTTATTATTACTAGGTTTAAATCTAGTTCTCTTTATAAGCTTCTTACAATTGTCAATAAGAATAATAACATCAATAGCCAACACATTCCAAATGCAATGTGGAAATCCAAAACCAAGTATCAAAATGAAATTTAATGGGGGAAAATGGTTAGTTTAAGTAAATAACTCTACAGTATCTAAAAAATAATAATAATAAACAAGAGTGAATATAAAAATACTCAATGAGTGACTATCTAATCATATCTTGATGATTTGCAGTCAGAAAAAAATAACTCAAAAATAATATATTCACCAATTCTTAACCAGAAACTTAATTCTTATAATTTTAATTATTTTTATCCCATATTTATTCTATTTCACTCTTTCTTTCTAACTCTTTTCCATTTATTGTAAATTTGCCACATATATACAAATAATATTTCAAATAAATCCATATAGCTTCACATAGAGTAACATAATCTAATTTTACAAAATAATTGGCAAAATGATATGTAAATTCCTCCTTTTGACTCCCTTTGCTCGTAACTCTCTCACTTCCATCTTTTTCCTTCCATTCATCCTTACATTCTCTCCTAAATATTATGACAAGCCTTTTTCTCCCCTCATAATTTCATTCTTTTTCATTTTTGCCCCTTAGCTTACCTTTGTCACAAGAGCATCATATTTGATCCCATCCCAAAATTCACAAGATCCATTTAAAGCCAAGAAATACCATTTTTGTCTAGTCCATTATATCAATATTTATCAAAAATGCATTTCTAGCCCATATTTCTTCTTATTTCTTTTAAATGCCTTTCTTATTTCAAATTTATGTAAATTTTAGAAAATTTGTTTTTTTCTCACATGGGAAGGCTAAAAGCCTCTAGTAGCCATTCTTTAAATCTTCTCACAAAATTTGGATATTAAGTCACCAAATAACTAAAATATCCTTGACTTATAAATCCAAGGTATTTTTGTCACAAAATAAATTTTCTACCCTTGTCTTGTCAAGGGTAGCCAAAACTCTTTAAGGCTTTTCAAGCTATATTTTTCTTCCATACTCATCTATACACTCATAACATTGATACCCAACTAAAACATTTATCTTCAACCAAAGTATAATACCCATATACCATCGATCTTGGTTTTTATTTCAAGAACTATGCCATTTTTTGAAAAGGCCACAGAAACTTAAATAAAGCTCAATACTCAAGCAAAAACTCTTTTGGTTTTTCTTGAGTCTTCAAGGGAATAATCCATCATGGTTCAAGTCTACCAGTTCCTTATCTTTCACAACAAACAAAATTATTACTCTTAAACAATAGTTTGTTATTAAAAAGTTATAAACAAACAAATATACAACTACAAGCAAATATTTCTAATCAAAACTCATCAAGGAAGAGTTAGAGAGTCACTCACTCAAAGATGAAGGATGGAGTTGGTTTTACTTAGATTCATCAAGAAAAGAGCTATCTATCCATAAAAAAAAATCAAGTTCAATAGTTTCTCATTCCCTTCCCTAGTATCACCAAAGCTTTCATCTTGCAAGACCGAGATGAAGCTTCAAGCTTCCTCTTGAATCTTGCAACACTTTTATTAGAGAAGGAACATGAATAACATTTTTAAAGAAGAACCATGAGTAGAACAAATAAAAGGAAAACAACTTACTTGGTCCCTTGAAAATGAGTTAGAAAATGATGAAGAAGGGTGGAGAAGATGGTTCGACCTTCTTTGAAGCTTATTTTTTTAGGAAAAGAGAGTGAAATAGTAAAAGTAAGAAAAGATTATGAGTGGGCTATAGTTTCAAGAGTATAAAAGAGAGTTTGAGTGAATTTTTCAGAAAGAGTAAAGTTAAGGAGATTAAATAAAGAGGTAAGACATCATTTAATGCAATTAAGTTTAAGTTTTAAAAGAAACCAAGAAATCTTAAGAAAATCTTAGTAGATAGTTGTTGACGTCGGATTTCGATTCGTACGGATGGTCCTAAAATCCGGCCAACTGGAGGAGATAAGTTCTGGGATCCTAAGCTACTTCCGAAGTGCAAAGGGAGATGGTCCGAGAGGAAGAAAGAAAGTGGAGACGTAATGTTTTTAACGTGGTTGGGCTAAATCCGGGCGGCACCGAACCCTACGTCCACGGCAAAAATTTTATTGATGTATTGAGAAATGATTTTAGCAGAGTTTCTACTTACAAAATTCTTTGGCCTCTCCTCCTCTCCTTCCTTTAACAATGCAATCCTATTTATAAAGGAAGGAGGAGTTACATGCATTAAATACAAGTTACAATTGTGTTACATCAAGAAATAAATGAAAAAGACAGTAAAAGGCTACAATCCAGCTATTACAGGAAATAAGCTGTAGGATAGGCCCTTCTTGTCGACTGTGGAGTGACATATATGTCTATTGCACGAGGCTAGTTTACCATGCAAGATGCTTGGCGTCTCGGGCAGGGACTCTTGGCTCAAGGTCGTCATGGGAACCGTTGTAGCGAGCTCAGTGCTGTTGTAGCGAGGCAACGGGATCGGGCAGGATGATCGGCTACATGATGAACTGGCCTTAGGGTCACTTCACTGTATCGCTGTAGAGCAGCGAGTGAGGTGGGACTTGCTTCACGAGATAATATCGGGACGACTTCGCTGTACCGCTTTCTGACGAAGGGTGAAGCGAAGCTTGTTGGGCACCTTTGGTGAGGCAAGGGGCTTGGTTTTTGCTGCGCTCGGGACTCGTTCTTTCCGAAGTCACTTTTTGCCTATAACAATAGTTTTGAATTTAATAAGAAAGATGAGTCACCATCCTTTTAGAAGTGCCGTAAAAATCTGGTTGCTTCTCTTTTTTTCCTTTTAGTTTCACCATCCCATTAGATGAAGAAGGATATCTGTCTTTTTGTTTTCCTTTTTGGTTATCACATGACATTTTGTACTAGGTTTTAGACAATTTAATTACATTTTTGAATAAATTTGAACGAAAAGATTGTAAGTAAAAATATATGGACTCAAGTATACTTAATATTTATTAGATGTCACATTCCTTAAATTATTTCCTATACTAAAATTTTTATGTACATTTTGAGTCTTACTATCTATTTATTTTTCCTACACATTTTTTACTTTATTTACTATGGAGAAATCTAAAGAGTTGAGTTGTGCTAATATCTTCAGAAAATCTTCTTTTAGATGCTAAGAGATAAGAGTTCATTTAATGATGTACTAACTTTTATTAATGAGGTGGTGAGTTATCACCTATCTAGAAGGAAGTCTAAAAGAATATAAAACTAAATCTCCTTTCTTCTTTTCCTATTTGCTTGGTTACCCACAAGGAAAAAAAAAGGACTAGAGTATTTGCCTTTATTTTCTGGAATGAGGGATAGGGAGGTGCTTCTTGTACAAAACAAAATATGATTTCAAATTCTCTTTCTTTCCCTTTTTTTTTGGGGGCAGCATTACAAAAGGAGAAAAAAATTCTAAAGTTTTTGTTCTTACCTCATTTAATATGAGTGGTTAAGTTGGCTAATTACATTTAAGAAAACCAATCACTCCTTTTCTTCCCTCTGAATATTTCGGCCAAGTCACACTTAAGGAGGAAATTTTTTTTGTTTCCTATCCCTTACTATAGAAGGTAAAGCTGAACCTACCCTTATTGTCAAGATCCTTGAGGAGATTTGGTGATTCTATGTAAATATTTAATATTTTCCTATGAATTTTCTTTCTAACTAAAGTCTCAAATGTCTATTTTCTACTAATTTTAACTGCTTTACAATTTGACTTTTTTAGAAAGAATTATGATTGATTTGCTACACACTGCTTAGTGCTATCCAAATTCAAATTTTACCTATCTTTAAATTAAAAATAGTATTAAACATCGAGGAGCTAAATTATGAAATTTATATGAATTAAATATTCATATTGTCTAGTTTCCAAATTCTTTGACAGATTATTAATTCCAAAATTCTAATAGGTTAGGGTCTTTAATAGCTTAATGATCTACTTTTCTGGCTCATTTTATGTTTTCAAAATCTTAATTACCCAAATCTATAATAGGTTTATTTTATTATTTCCAAGATTCTAAGGTTCTTAATTTTCATTAACTCATCTTCCATTTCTCTAATATCCCATTGACCTTATTTCTTGAGCTCACTCTTTCAAATGTTTAAATCCAAATTTTAATAGATTTGTTCTTATATTTTAGAGTTCTAATGATCCTAAATTATTAGATATTTCTTTTTTATATTTCATTATTAAATTTAAGTGTGATATAATAAGAATTATTGTATAAATCTCTTGTATACACCGGCAGATATTACATACGTTCATAGGCTATCCCAGGTCAAGCTTGGCCTTAAATTATCTAAGGTTATATCCAAGTCAATTTTACCTTATCGCTAGATTTCATTATAACCAAACTTATAGACTAGCTAAGCCAAGCCTAGTTTCAAAGTCTAGCACCAATTATTTTTTATTGGCTATACACAAGAAAGAAAAATGGTCCTAATGTGATACATTTAGACTCGATAAAAGTCTTACGAATTAAAAATTTACTAAAACACTAAGATAGAATACATTTTGGTTACATATTTTATATACTGTGTCTTTAATTTACTATACTTTTATTGTGGCCACATAAAAAAGTATATAAATTTGAATTAAAACTAAAATGTTGAGAAGAAAATCAAGGTACTTGAGAAAATCAGGTAATAATGCTTAAAGATTGACATGATCTGTAAGTTTTTATAAATGTAATTAAGATTTATATTTGAATTGAGAACATGATGTATATAGGCTGAGTTTATTAGATGAGTTTGATCTTATGGCCCAATTTAATGGGCCAGATTATTGGCTTTGGACTCTTTAAGCCCACAAACATCTCTGCTGGGCTGCTCTCTGCAGATCATTGACAAACAAAAGAAAGTGGCTGTAGCCTTGTAGAACATTTCATTCTTCGATATTGCCCAGACTTTTACAAACCATTTACTCAGTCAATTGCACACACGCTTCTTCGACATTGGAAACTTGAAGCAGAAATTTATTTTAATTTCTCGTATCTCGTTAATTTAGTTTATACCAATTCAGTATTTTAAAAAATTTTAATATAATTTAGTTATCTAATTATTTAATTATATTCAATCAAAATTTTCAAAGAATTTTAATTTTAATTTAATTTTTTAGTCATTTAATTATATCTATTCAAATTTTTGTATTAATTTATTATTAAAATAATTAACTGAAAATTATTGATAAAATAATAAATTTTCTGAAGTATGAATGATAAATATATTATTATATTAACACTGCAACATTATTATATTAATAAATTAGTTGTTATATCATTACTTATTTTAAAATTTTAAATAATAAATTAATAAAAGAATTGAAATAGGTGTAACGGTTTTTCAGAGACCAAATTAATACAAATGAAATTAGTAAGAAGCTAAAATAATTGTTTACTCTTTTAAATATGTTTATAATTATAATTTTGATGGTGATTGTAGTAGGATGTAATTACATGCAAATTTGACATTACAATTAAAAAAATTATGATAAGTCACCGAGTATAATTCAAAATCATGTTTATATTTACTACTTTCTTAATGTGACAAGGTTTTTCCCTTTTTGGCATTGGATTGATGAGAGGTATGATTTTAAATTACAATAAACAACTGTAATATTGTTATTTTATTAAGTTTTGTAACTGTAATTTTACTTTGAAATGGTTATTATTTTATCTTTTTTGTCCAGAATTTTATTAATTACAAGTGAAGATATGATTTGTTAAAAGAATTTAAAACTGTATATATTCAATAACAAGTATTATAATTTTGACAATCCTCACAAACAAGAAAACAAGTAGAAGTATTCAATATGGTCGCCATATTTGACGTGATTGTCTCTATTTTACATCTGCAAGCAACAATTCAAGCAACATAGCAATAAGATCGATAGAAAAAAAAAGAATAAAAAAATTGAGAACTTACTAATAGTTCAGAAGATTTTATACAAAGAAAAACGCAAAAAAAAAAAAAAATCTAATCTCAAAATTTCCTGATGCCTAATTGGATTACTCAAATCTAGACGGAAGTGTTATTTGCTAATAAAGCAAACCTCAAGAATATGTTAAAAAAATTTTAAATCACATGATAATAAAATAAAATGGAGCTAAATTAAAATGATAGTAAATATAGTTTACTTTACTTTTTCTTTTCATTTATAAAACCGCACCCATATTTTCTTTCCATTAGCTTTTATCTTGAGTCAAACAAATTATAAATAAATTAGTTTGTATCTAGTGTATTATACACGGATTTAATCATTTTATTTGATAATAATTTATCATAAGAATTTATATTATAAAATATAATATATTTAAATATTGATAAATTATTATTATATTTTTAACTATTAAATAATTATATAATTGATATAATTATATTTGTCTTAGTTATAAAGAAATATGATATTTCTTTTAATCTGGTAAAGTGGTTAAATTAATATTTTAATTTAGTTAAATTTATTATTTAAATTTTTTATTTTTTAAAAAATATTTTCGAGTTTGATCTTATGGCCCAATTTAATGGACCAGACTATTGGCTTTGGACTCTTTAAGCCCACAACCATCTCCGCCAGGCTGCTCTCTGCAGATCATTGACAAACAAAAGAAATGTAGTTGTAGCCTTGTAGAACATTTCATTCTTCGATATTGCCCGGACTTGTACAAACTATTTACTCGTCGATTGCACACACGCCTCAACATTGGAAACTCGAAGCAGAAATTTAATGATTTAATTATTTAATTAAGAAAAATTTATACATTATTATAATTAATATATTATCTTCAAAAAAATATATATTTTAAAAAAAAATTTATGAAATTTTAAAAATATTTTAAATTAAAATTGTGAAAATTATTCAAAAATGATTAAAAATTTTAAAATGAGAAATTATGAAATATCAAATTTAATATTTAATATTTAAAAATAACATAAAAATTTTAAAAATAAAAATTTTTAAATAGATATTACCTACTAAATTATAATTAGATATTATTAATAATGTATTGATAAGTATTTTATTTATATATAAATATAATTATTTATTATATATAAATTATTTAATACATATAGAAATAATTTAAATTAAAATATATTAATGAATTTAGATTAAAAATTGAGTGTAGATAATTTTATGAAATAATTTTTTTAAAAAAAATAGATGATTTTTATATAGAATAAGGATATATAATATTTATCAAAGTAGTTTATAATTTAAAAATTAGAGGATATATTATTAAAATTATTTAAATCTTGAATTATATAACTCGTTAAAATATTAAAATATTTTTAACTTTTATTTGTAATATTAATATTTAAATATAATACTACTAAATTCTAAGTTGAAAATCATTTCAATAATATTAAAATATTAAAATTTTATTACATAAATAATTAATTAAAATATTAAAAATTAAAATCAAAATATTATTTGATAATTCAAAAAAATTAAAAAATTAAATTAAAAATTCAATAGTAAAATTAAAAATTAAATTAGAAATCAATTATAAATATTTTAAATAAATAATTATTATTAAAATATATAAATATATAAGTTTTATTTATGATTTAAATTGGAACAGAAAAAAATAAAAAAATAAAACTTCTTTTCACTTGTTTTCTCGTGATAAGTGGAACACACTTATTGTGTAGTAACATGTTGGTGATAGTAAATGCTACACCTTTTATATTATTAGGAAGATTAAAACAATAGTGGGGTTTATTTGAGAGGTAATGCTATTGAGAAATTGGATAAATTAAAATAGTTAATTTATTAGATATATTAAATCATATTACAATATATCATATTTATATATATAAATTTAATTAATAGTAATAGAATCGTATTTGACATTACGTGAGAATTCATGATAATAAAATATTTTTTAGTAAGTTCACTTCTTATAACCTTAGTAGAGAAAATGAAGAAGAAAATTATATTTAAAATCTCAATAAGATAATTATAACTTTACTATTATATAAATAGATATCCGCCTTACTGTAATCCTATTGAGCCAATTGACCCATCATCATTGGTCCAGTGACAATGCTCGCACCACTAAAGTTCATTGATGGCTTAGGCGTCATTACAGGTCAAATAATTTAATCACATAATTAATCAATCCATAATAATTAGTTATTATAACATTCATTCAATCCAGTATATATGATTTAATTAAACTATGATAGTCCATATAAGAAAATTCCAAAATCTCCCATTTGGATAAGATAATTTAATAAATGAGAACTTGGATTACAATATGTGATCACAATCTATGTTGCACGGACACCGGTACGCGGATACGGGGAAACGCGGACATGCACACGGGGATACGATATTTTCAAAAAATATAGGACACCGACACGTGGGGGATACACGTAAATAATAAAAATATAAGGGTACATTTATAAATATTAAAAAATATTATACTTATTTGTAAATATATATATATATTGTAATTATTATTTTTTCATATGAAAATAAGTACTCATAATATTAAATAACATGACATAA
>JANHAO010001656.1:0-31881 GCA_026873985.1 Saraca asoca
TCAACATGTTCATTTTCATTTTTACTATACATAAGAATGTCATCAAAATACACAACCACAAATTTTCCAATGAAAGCATGTAAAATATGATTCATCAATTCCATCAATGTACTAAGAGCATTTGTCAAGCCATAAGGAATGACCAACCATTCATACAAACCATGCTTAGTTTTGAAAGTAATTTTCTAATCATCTCCTAATCTCATTCTAATTTAATGAAAGCAATGCTTCAAATGAATTATACAGAACACACAAGATCCATGCAACTCATCAAGCATATCATCAAGCCTAAGGATAGGATGTCTATACTTTATAATGATTTTGTTAATTGGCCTGCAATCAACACACATCCTTCATGATCCATCCTTCTTAAGCACCAGTAAGATCGGAACCATACAAAGACTCATGCTCTCTCTAATGTAATCTTTTGCCATTAGCTCTTCCACTTGTCTTTTGGTCTCCTCAAGATTGGTTCTATAAGCTAGCCGATTTGGTATGGAAACTCCAAGAATGATGTCAATTTGATGCTTTATCCCTCTAATTAGTGGCAAACTGTGGGGCACTTTTTTAGGGAACTCCTCTTCAACTTCCTATAAAACTAAACAAAGCAACATTTTCATGATTAGTGTTCTCATAAGCTCTTTTGCACAAAAGAACTAGCATAGACTGATTAGCATAGAAAGCATGCCTCGCATCAGTAGCCTTTGCAAACACATTCAATTTTCTTTTTCCATGATTTGATTTTTCTCTTAACTCCTTCTTTTCACTCTTACCCTCTTTCTTTTCACTCTCATTCTTTTTTTTTTCACTCATTTTCTTTTTTTTTTTCTCCTTTTTTAATTACTCTTCAAAGACTTGTTTTGGAGTTAAAGGTACAAGAGTAACCAATTTGTTATTTTTCACAAAGCTATACCTATCGAGGAAGCCATCATGAATCACATGTCTATCAAATTGCCATGGCCTTCTAGCAACAAACGAACTACTTGCATAGGAACAATATCACAAAAAATCTCATCTTGGTACCTTCTAATGGAGAATGCCGCTAAAACTTGTCTTGTCACCTTCACCTCCCCACTATCATTCAACCATTACAATTTGTAGGGTATGGGACGATTCAAGGTAGGCAAGCCCAATTTTTTCATCATTACGATGCTAGCCACATTGGCATAACTCCCTCATCAACAATAAGATGTCACACTTTACCCTTCACATGACATCTTGTATGAAAAGATGTTTTCTTTTTGTTCTTCATTTCTTCCTTAGCTTGAACATTTAAGACCCTTCTCACCACAAAGGCTTCTCCTTCAATCACATGCTTTACTCCTTCACTACTCTCTCCTTCACTAGAATTAGATTCTTCCTCTTCCCTTTCATGTTCACTTGTAGATTCAATCTCCCCATTCCTTTTCATTAGTGTGACTCTTTTGTTTTTTCACTCATAAGTATAGTGATCATAGCCTAGGCACTTGAAGCATTTGATATTTCTTTGTTTTTGAGGTGCTTCAACATTGCCATTGCCCTTAGAGTCTTCTCTTTTAGCCTTTGAGGAAGTCTTGGTCATGATCTTTTTGAAGTGTTTATCACCCTTTTGCTCATGCTTCTTCTCCTGATTAGGCTTCCTTGAAGAGTTGGATTAATGTCTATATTTGGAAGAACTCCTCATCTTTAGTTACCTTTCTACTTTCATAGCCATATGTACTATGTCTTCCAATTCCATATAATGTTCTAGCTCCACCACATTTACAATGTCATGATTTAAGCCATAGAGGAACCAAGCCATTGTTGCTTCTTTATCTTCCTCCACATTAGCTCTTATCATGGCCATTTCTATCTCCTTGTGGCAGTCTTCAACACTCTTGGAACCTTATGTAAGGCTTTGAAGCTCTTGGTACAATTCTCTATAATAGTAGGTAGGAATAAATCTCTTATTTATGATAGTCTTCAACACATCCCAAGTAGAAATAGGTCTTTTGTGGTTTCTTCTTCTACCTTGGACTAGTTAATCCCACCATATGATAGCATAATCCATGAATTCAACAATCGCAAGCTTTACCTTCTTTTCTTTGGAATAGTTGTGGCACTCAGAAATTAACTCTACCTTCTTTTCCCACCCCAAATAAGCTTTCGGATCATTTTTCATATGAAGGAACTTGCATCTTTATGTTGTGAAGGCTACAAATAACTCTTCCTCTTCTTAGCCTCTCATTTCTTCTTCCCATATCTCTTCTATCAGCTATCCTTTGACTCCTTTCGGTTTCATAGAAAAATGTAGAATGCTCTTCACCATCTTCATCCCTCTATTCACCCTTATCGTTATCATGATGATAACTTTGTCTTCTATCCCTTCTTCCATGTGTATTTCTTTTATTTTCAAGTCTTGTAAGCCTCCCTACAACTTTGTCAAGGTTCATATTGACCCTTTCAAATTGTTATTGCATGGCTAATTTCATTGTTGTGAGCACTACTACCATCCTCCATCTTTAATGATTTAAAACATGTAAGAAAATGTTAGAGAAATAAGGTCCTCACTAAAATGCACTCTTCTCACTTTTGTTTAGACACTCCACTCATGCTTGCACTCTAGAGTTAGGCTTTTACCCTCAAATGAGCTCACACACACTTGCCTTTTTTCCACTCTTATCTTATCTCTTTAAGGCTCTTTAAGAACTAAAGAGACAAGATCATTGAGTCTTCAAAATGTGTCAACCAATATCATATAACAATCTAATAATTTCAAAGTGGCATGAACCAACAATTACAAAGAGCAAGGAAGCAACAAAGGAAATCAACAAAATTGGACATCATAAGAGAGTAAAGTCTTGACCAGAATTTTTTTAGGTGACCAAAAGCTATAGAAAATTTCAAATGATCAAGAAAATGAACTCTAAACTATACTTTCGAAGCTATAAAAAAGATTAGCATTCAAACAAACACATTCAAATTGAATACAATGGAAATTAACTATCAAGGATTGAAGGGAGCTCAAACTTGTAGAATTTTTTTTTTTTTGTTTCCAAGATTCAAGACAGTAGTTGTTTTCTTTTTTTCCTACTTTCTTTTTTCTTTTGTTCTTTCACACTTTATTTCTTTTCAATTTTTATTTCTTTCACACTTTGTTTTTTTCTTTCATATTTTTGTGCCACTTTTCTTTTGTCACAATTTGTTTTGCTCTATTTTTCCACAAATGTTTCCTCTCTTTCTTTTGTATTTCTTATCGCATAACACTTGCTATCCAGAATTTTTTAGCACTTGGAACAACAAATTGAGAAGCCAAACAATTAATTTTAATCAACCACAATTGGATTAAAATAATCTCCAATAGGTGTGCTCAATAGGAATATTTTTAAGCATAAAACAAAATCATTTTCAAGCTTAGACAGTAGTAAAATTTCAGGGGGAAATACAACAAAAGTTTTAGCCAAAGCAAGGAAATTTAGACAGTAATTAACTCAAAATGGGGGACTACAACTTCACACAAAAAAGTTGATGCAATTTTGAGGAAAACGGCACTAAATAGCACTAAATTTAAGTGTAATTCAGTCTCACACCAATGGACACACAAAGGCAGTGCAAAGAAACTCAAACCAACTAATAAACACTTGATGTGTAACAAATTAAGAAGTAAAAATTCCATAGAATTTTAGCATAATGTAACATAAAATAGTAGCCAAAAATCAGCAGAGAATGACACAAATTGAGCAAAAAAATTTACACCAAACATACCTCTGATCAAACACTTGGTAGACAAAGCAAAGAAACAAAATTTTTCTACAAAATTGAAGTAGAATCGAAGCCAAATAGCAAGCAAATTATAACAAAAAATTGGATAAAAAAACAAGCAAAATTAAAGCAACAAAATGAAGCAAAATTGGACACAATTCAAGAAGGAATTCAACAACTCAATTGATCCAAAAATAGGGAAAATAGCAAGAAAAATGCACAAGAAAATTAGCAAAGATTTCAGCAAAAGAATAAGAAATTAAACTTGAAATTTAGAGAGTCAGAGATTTGAGACCAAATTGATGGGATCTCATATATAAGCGATGCCCATGGATCTTCCAGAATTCAACAACAAAGATGAAAGAAAAAGAAGGATATTCACACCACACTCTGGAAAAGAGAAGAAGTAGAGTGATAAGTGATAAATTCGTTACCACAAAGAAAAATCTCTTTGATAAGTATTAAGTTCTAGCAAGAACCCTAAGAGAGGTTGCTCTCACCAAGGAAGAAAATGACTTTTCAATTCATAAAATTGTGTAATCTGAATTCTAAGGGAAACAAGTCTTTCTAAATAACTTTCATTAAACAAAAATGGGCTAGATTCATAAACCAAACAAGCCTAACAAAAATGCTAGTCAATTTAGCTAAAACCATTAGCCTAAGCTATTATAAAAAGTCTAAAAAGAACAATAAAATTGGGATAAATCAGCCCTTCCAAGTGGTGTCAAAAAAAATGCTCCAAACTAGCCCAAAAATGTGGCATTTCAGTCCAACCTCCAATTAGCCCACAAAAGCCCAAGAAATGATGCTAACTTGCTACCATGTTGGATGCTCTATGTTGCTTAGATGGCTCTACTTGATGACATGGCTTCAATGCAAATAACACTTGACCTTCCCAAGCCACCCTCTTTATATTTTCTCCAAATGTGTTGATATAAGCCTTGAAGAGTCTCCCTGATCCTTCTAGTCTTAACCCTTATAATAGGTCAATCTAGAATGTACAAAGGCTCTTGGTGATTTCTTGCATGCTCCTTTGAGTTTCCATCAAGATTAGTATGTTGTGAATGATCCATTGTGTTGTATTATGAATGAAAACCTAATACAACTTATTTGCATTCCAGATACAAGAATTTTGATTAATTAGGTCGGCTACAACTTCAAACCCCTTTGGTAATGGACCAGTTTCATTCCATGAGAATTTACTTTCAAGTTGGATAGATCTATCATCTCCTACCTACCACCACAAGTGATTGGTTAGAAGTGAAGCTATCTGATGACCTTCAGTTGCCATTAGAATGCTTATCAACTATGTTTTCCAATTTTCCTTTTCCATATTTTTGGATAATAAGTTTAGCAATGAGTGATTAAAGATTGGTATATACTCTCCATATTTGTTTGGCTACCATTGCATTATTGAATGCTTCCATGTTCATAAAGCCAAGTCCTCCCTAGGATGTTAGGGCAATAAGTGATTCCCATGATATCATATGCATCTTGGATCTTTTACATGTACCACCCCACCAAAAATTAGCAATTAGAGTTTTAATTTTATGCAGATCCTTTTTAAGCAAAGGGGATGTTGCCATATGGTAAACTGGCAAAGATTGAAGGATATGCTTACATAGAATCAATCTTCTAGCTTGGGATTGTAAATTTTCTTTTTAACCAACTAGTTTCTTTGCTAACTCTTAAGCCCCAATTCTCAAAACGTGATCAGCTAGAAAGTCACCTAAGGGTGGCTTCCTACCATCCTAAACCATGTAGTAAAACTCTTAATGTCACACACTTTCCTATATGGAAAATAGCTTAACAACTAAAAACTATGCAAGATAAGATGGAAAAAGTAAAAACAACATTGACACATTTATTAAAATGTTTTATCATATTTATTACAAAAATCTGGTAAAGTCTCCTTTATTTTTCGAACCCTAGGTCATAGGCCAATGCAACAACTAAGGTTCACATGCGCAACTCAATGACTTGTATAAACAATCAAGATGCACACAATGCCTAGATACATCTGTATAAACAATCCACTAGGTAATACCCATATATTGTCATGGGAAGACTTAACCTAACTAACTACTAAAATATTACCATCAACATGTCTTTGTGCTTTGCAAAAGTAGCCTACCTAGGCAAGGAGCAGGCTTAGGTCTAGATGGGTGAGGAAGAGTAGTAGGCGTAGCCTTAGACTCTAAAAAATATTTTTAAAAAATAGAGGAGTTACTTAGAAACTCTTACCACATTTTAAAGTTTTCTTAAACATGTAAAATAAGAAACAAGGCATGAAATTTTGAATATACTCATCATAATGAAAAGTGAAAAATATCTAAAATATTTCTTACTTCACAAATAGACATGAATTAGGAAAATTTAAGATTTCCATATGCAGTTGGAATCCAATGTCTAGTTCCTATAGACAACCTTGCCCAACAATATTCAGTCATCATCATTCACCTTATTCCTCCAACATTTCAATTTTATTCACAAGTGTACTTGGAGGTTTTCTAAAGGAATTCCCAAAAGATCTATTTTTTTTTTTTAAGAAGACTCAATACTAAAATATTTCATAAAACAATATGCATTGACAAAGGGTAAATGAATAGTTTTCAACTAGTTCATATCTTAAATCATTTGATGATGTAATCACTAATTTCATGTAGCACTTTTGCTCACTAGATTCAATAATCTACTATTGCAAAATAGCAAGATTTTCAACATCAAAAAAGGAAACAATTTTTCAAAATATATAATATAATACTAATTGCTACAGCATATTATTTTACTTTTAGATGCATGTAACTAGTATAAATTCAAATTTATTTAAAATCATAGCATCTTATGGTATTCGAGTTTAAATAGTAAATAAAATAGGCCTTTGTATAATAATCTCAAAAAGAGGAGTAAAATTATCTACTCACTTTAAAGGTAGCAGGATAACTTCAATTTATATCTTAAATCTCAACTTTCCAAAGTAGCTTATCCAACAAACTCATCAAAACCTGATCCCCAATCATATCCTAAAATTAGTTTCTAAGTTAAAATAAAACATTTTCAATCACTTAGATCCCGCTACAAGACACAAGGAAAAGCAAATTAAGGAAAAGAGAAAAATATGCTCAATTCAATTTCAGGAGCATAGGTTTCTGGTTGATTATGGGTTAGTGATCAAGCTACTACACATCAACAATCACTCCTACTTGATTCAGCTAGGTAGTGAAACCGATGGCCTCCAAGCTCTCAGCAGTGACAAGCTAGTTTAATGGCTTCTAGCAAGTTGCTGAATGCCACTGATTCCTATAACCTTAAGTTATCTCACACACATCCTCTATGTGATGCTGAGATAGGTGAAGCAAAGATCAAAGAGGATGAAGTAAAAGCCACGACCAGAGAAGGAGCAAACTAGAAGTAGAGATCAGGAAGAAGTAGAGCTAAAAGTGTTTGGGAGGAAAAAAATGCAAAAGCACATTAGAAGGAGGAAAGGAAGAAGAAATAAAAGCAAATTAGGAGAAAACAAAAATAGTACAAAGGTCTGGGCATGTTCATAAAAGCAAAGAGAAGACCACTCTCTCTTTTTTTTTAAAAAAAAAAAAAAAGAACTCTAAATTAAGAGAAAAAGGAAATAAACAACTAAGATAAATTGGTGCAACAAATCAGTTTTTTTTTCCTTGGTAGAAAAGAAGTGTTTGGTCCACAAAAGTAATTTTTAAAACACTTTAACTTATACATTTTATTTACAGTATTACACATAGGTCAAAAATAAAACTAAAGTATAATTTATGTCTACTTGATTCCTATCACAAATAACACATAATTTAGCAAATATACTTACTAATTTATTTTTTTATTATTATTATTTATTTTCTTTTCTTTCTAAATTACTTATTATTAACAAGCACAGTATAATAGGTGCCACACTAACTTACTTATAATATCTTGGGAATTTGTTTCCTGTCATTCTTCCCAGCAATATATGTGCCAAGATATTTCCTAAATTTTCTATGGACTTGGACTCCAAAAGCTCTTCCCATGAGTTTCTTAAAATGTCTTGGGGTATTAGCATTGAAGACAAGAATAAACTTTTGTTTGTCTATTTGAAGTCCTGATATGGCACAAAAATAATTAATAATTTGCTAGACTTTTACACTGGCAGTTGGATTTGCATTGAAGAATAGAAGCGTATCATCTACATAAAGTAAATGAGTAATGCTTAGGCTATGCTTGTTAGGCTTGATACCCTAAGTGTTTTTGGAAAATTCTACCTTTTGAATCATGGAGGAACAAATATTCGTACATATGATAAAGATGTATGGTGATAGAGGATCACCTTGTCTAAGCCCTCTTTAAGGAATGATAGGGTTAGACAGAGCACCATTTGTGAGGATTCTATAAGTCACTATATTTATACACTGTGTTATTATTGTAATCTAGTGTAAAGGGAACCTCATTCTATAAAGCACAACTTGTATGAAGTTCCATGAGAGGGAATCATAGACCTTATTAATATCAAATTTGAAAGATATCCAATAATTCTTCCTACTTGTACATCTATTCATGAATTACATAACTTCAAATGCAGTGATAATATTGTTGAAGATCAATCTACCCTTGATAAAAGCATTTTAATGAGGATATATGATCGTATCCATCAGTGATTGTAGTCTTAAGACCAATAACATAAAAATGACCCTATACATCATATTGTAGAGGCTAATGAACTTGTAATTCTTGCAAGTTTGTTGACCTTCTTCTTTTGGGATTAGGCTTATTAGATTCTAATTGATTCCTTTTAGCAGGAATCCGTTATGTAGGAAAGATGGATTACAATTAGTAGCATCCCTTCCAACAACATCTTGAAATTTCTGGAAGAATCTAGTAGGGAAGACATCTGGTCCTGGCATTATATCAAGATGACATTAAAACATTACCATTTTGATTTCAACATCTATGAAAGGTTGTATCAAAGTGTGGATTTGATCTTACGAAACTACAAGAATATCCAAATCTAAGAGATCAATAGGAAGATTTATATGTGGTTGTGGGTCTAAATATAGTTGCTAGAAATAAGCAATAACAAGTCTATAAATTTCATGAATATCATTTGTCCATTGATCCTGATCATTTTTAGTTAAACTAATTCTCTTTTTAATCCTTCTCCTATTAAACAAGGTATAGAAATATGTGGTATTCCTATCTCCATTGAGTGGCCAGGTTTGATGTGCCTTTTAAGCCTAATTAATTTGTTTGCAATGCAAAAAATAGTCTAGTTGGTTCTTTAAATATTTTTCCAATTGACAATCATCTAGTTTAAGGTATTATTGTAGTGACTTCATATGTCTCCCCAACTCTTCAATTTTTTGATGTAGGTGTCCAAAGGTTTCCTTATCCCTTTATTTTAAATAGTAAGCTATAGTACCAAGTTTAGTAAGCAATTTAAGTGCTAAGAATCCAGTGCATTGAGAGGTCCAAGCCATAAGGATGGTAGTTTGACAATTAGAATGAGTAAGCCAAAAGTTTTGAAAATGGAACCTATTCTTTTTATATGTTGTTTGGTTGTAGATAGAAAGATTGATGCATAATCAGATACAACTAGAGTTAGTCCTTGGACTTTTGAGTAGGGAAAATTTGTTAGCCATTTTTCATTACATAGCATCCAGTTTGGTCTTTCCTATACAGCATCACTACCAAGCATATTATTTGTCCAAGTAAAGCATACACCTAATGGTTTCAAATCCAAAAGACCACAATAGTACAAAACATTTCTAAACTCCTCCCCTCTTCTCAAAGCAGAGCAAGAACTAAGTTTATCAGTGGGTTGCAAGACTTGACTAAAGTCCCCCATTATGAGCCATAGTCTAGTTTAGAAATTAGCATTCTAGTTATGCATTTGAGTAAGAAAGTTCCAAAGTAGTTGTTTTTCATGGTATTTTGGAGGACTATAGATCTAGTGAGAAGGAAGGAGGTAGTCTTCTTGAGATTCTACTAGCATATGAATCTATTATTTAGAAATGGATATAGGTTGGACTAGAAAGGTAGAAGTCCAAGTCAATATCAAACCACCATTATGGCTTTCCATCCAAAACAAAAAAGTGTTACGTCCCAAATGTCTATTGAGTAACATCCATAATATTAACATATAGTACTCATGTTTCTCTTACTAAAATTACCTTAATATTCAAATATTAAAGGAATTATTTGATTTACTTTGTGATGAAATCAAAATTTATTTTATTCTCAAGCCATATAAAGTGGACTTCGAAAGAAAGTGATAGTGCTTTATGATTGTTTCTTTATTTTTGAGATTTATCCATTGATATGTAAATCAAGTAAAAGTTTACTAAAAAGTGTTTTGAATAATAAATTATCTTTTATTGATAGTTTTTCATATGTTCTATTTTGAATAGTACAAAAATGATGCAAGGTTTGTAATATGAGTTTTATCAAGTATATTTCAGTTTTAATAAGTTGGAAAGAAATAATATATGCCAATTGTATTTTATTGGGTTCAATGGAGATTTAATTAAAGGTATGTCCAAATGAGTTTTACTTATTAAGAATTTATATTTATACTAAATATTTAAAATTCCTACTTCAAATAAAACTAGAATTGTTTTGGAGAAACTTATGTCACCATTCAGTGTATTATTGGCAAAAAAACAAATAAATAAATAACAATAATAATATAATAGTATGTATATATAGGGCCAAGGAGCCATTTTGTTTATTCTTCTCCTTCAGCCTAAAAAACTCCAATTGCATCTCCTTCTGCCTTTTTTTTCCTCATGTAAAATAGCACCAATAGAATCCAAAGCAATGGCAACTTCTTCTACACCACCCACTACTAGCCAATTGGTCTTCAGCAACGAAGCCATAATGGAGCATGATAATGGCTAGCTGAGGCCAAAATTTCTTCTATATTTAAGCAAATTAGTTGTTGTCCTATTTCTATAACAAATTTGGTTCAACCATTCTGCATTTCTGGAGCTTTTTACTCCCTTCTTGGATATGAGTAAGTGTATTTGTAGCTCCAATTTTAGTTTTCTTCATAGTTTCTTTGATGAATCAAAAAGGATACCTATTAAACCCTAGCCTCTATTTTACTGAATATAGGAAACACTTGTATATGTTTAGCTGTTCTTAGTAAATTAGAAGGAATATTTTGTCAACTTCAGCCAACTTAAGAGACCCCAAAAAGATCTAAAGTGGCGTGGCTTGGTTCACCTTCTAGTAAGGATTTATTCTACCCAAAGAATTTCTCTAAGGTGAGTAAATCACTCACTTTCCATATACTTGTAAAATGCTTAGTTTCCTTGTGATAAAATGTGGGTTCAATTATATTAGTTGATGATTTGTCTTAGTTGAAGTTATTTGATGAAAAAATTGGAATGGTAGCATATGTGTGGTTATGTATGTAATAGGAAGGTATAATTAACTGAACTAAAGTGTGAAGGTATAAGATTTCATAGATATATGGACATGGTAACATGTATGAAAATGAACTAAAAATTAGAATTGGCTAAGTTATCTAATTGAAGAAATGTGATTATACAGTTTTTGGTTAATGGAAAAAGGTTGTTGCATATGGAATTTGCTTCAAGTGAATTAGCTAAATGTCCAAAGTTAAGTAGGATTAAGATATGCTAGAATCATGATGTTTTATGGTTGATATGATTGAAGTTGTTGAATAGTATATATGAAACTTGTGTCTTATGCATGCTTATAACAGTTGAAATCAAAATTAAAAAGAAGAAAACCAGCTATTGTGTGTAAAACTAGACATGTGATCATGATCACAAGCCTAAAATTTTAAATTTGAGTAGAATCACAATTAGAACAACGATGGTCAAATATGAATGTTCTAATTCAACTCGAGAAGTTTTAGTGCAAAATACGAGTCTACTTACCAGAAGTTGCAAACCTTTGGGAAGTCCAGAACTGCACACAATCTAAATCACAATTAGAATAAAAAACAAGGATAAATAGAGTTAATTCAAATCATATAATATTAGTTCAAATATTGATTCAAATTACAAGGCATGAATGCTTGTCTAGTTCAGCAAGCATGATCGTGAAAATAGTGTAATAAGGGAGATTCGAATGGTGAGCCATGGAAAATGAAAAAATGTATTGGAATGTTTTTAAAATGCTATAAGATATTGCCTAAAACCTCTTCTATTAAGTTGTATTGATTGTATGGTTATGTTCAATGAACTCAATTGTTTATTAGTTCATTTGAGTCGTGAGGTTTTCTTTGTTGCATTATTGCAAATGGTATACGTTAAGTTCCTAATTACATAATAGGATGACTATGTAATAGAATGTTATTATTTATTAATTTTATAGATGGATTGGAATAAGTGATTGAATGACTGAATGTTTGTTTGGTAAGATATTATTATTGTATTGAATGTGTTGTGAATTGAGTGATTGTGTTTGTGAAGTGTTGGCATGGATCCTTGAAAGGTTCTTCAAGTAACCTACAAATGCAAATTGAAATTTGTATATGGCCATTAACATAATAGAGAGATAAGCGGAGATTAATATGTTGGAGAGATAAGGTGAAATGTAGAGGAATGGAAATGAAAGTAAGTTACTTGAAGAATACCACCTTAGATCCATATTGTTATTGTTTATAAATGGCATTGTGTACCTCAAAGTGAATTAAATGAAATCTGGAAAATGTCTAAATGTTTTTCACATTGTTATTGATTCCATGTGGCTTTGTGTGCATCAAAGTGGATTGATTTGAACTTATGGTTACTAATTGCTAATGGTATTGTGTGCACACAAATAAAATTGACATCGAGTTTAGTTCATGATTAATTTTGTCTGGCATTAAAAGATTTTAAATTATTTAGTTTATTCTAGTTAATGTTCCTTTTTCTTCTTAGTTAAGGACTGATCAGTTGGTTGTCATTTGTTATATTTGCATAAGTCATCGAAGTGATGGAACCTATGTGATGCCATGGAATGATAAATGACCAAATGTGAACTATAATTGAATAATGAATGGATAAAATTGTATATTGAAATTAAATGGAATGTGATTTGAGTGCTTACAATGCCCCTGATTGCTAGGTATTTGAGGTGGATTTATTTTGAGCTAATAATGTTCGAATGTCATAGCTTTCGAATAGTAAGATTTTGTTATGATATTTTAGATCCCAAGTGGAATGGTTTATAAAATTTCCTTGCTCATGGAAGAATGATCGAAGGTTATTCTTGCTAAATGAATGAGGTTACAAGGGTAATAATCTGTTTATAGGTTTTGTACCTACCTCAAATTTTATTGATGATGACTAAATTTTACTAAAACAAGACTTTCTTTAGATTATGGTATCGAACCACTAGCAAGCATGTACGTCCAAGCTAATAGTTAATCATGAAAAAAAATTATGGGTAGATTATGCTTTGGAGGAATTTTAATGAACCCAATGGATAGTAGCCTTTGAAACATTGAGTGTAGTATCTAAAAGAAGCATCATAAGAAATGTGAATGGAAAATGGTACATATGATGAGAAGTAGAAAAGAGTAAGGGTGACATTATGAAAACTTAGAGATAGAAATTTATAATTAAGAAAGGGGATTAATTATTGGCAAAGTCTAGCTTATATGAATAGTTTGATTGTTAAAATATTGTTGGAAAAAATTGGTATGACTTACTCCTAAATGACCATGTGTGAATCTTATAGGTAAATAGCTCACTCTCTCATAGATGTTTTATTGTTAACTCATTATGTAGAAATGTGGAATGTGATTCATTTGAACTTACATCTGGTTTAGATGAGTTATCATAGCATAGAGTTATAACTAGTCTTTTTCCATGTTATTGGAATAATTTAGCAGAAAAGAATAGTAAATGGAAAATGAATTAGGAGGGTCCTTTAGAGCGTACATATTGCATTACATTCGTTGTTTGCAAATGGTAGATTGATTGGATGGATGGTTTGATTTTATATTGATTTTAATTGAATTATGTTTTACTATGTTATATTAAGATTGTATATTGGAAATTATGATACTGGTGTAATTATAATTTGAGATAGCTAGTTTACAATGTAAGTGATTTATTTACAAGATTTCATTGAAACTTACTATACTTTCCTTGTAAAAATATGTTTTAGGTTATAAATTTGTTCATTGTTTTAAAGACCATTTAGGCTGAGAGGTATGATACAGTGCTTGGAGGAACAGTTGATAGCAAACGGTCTCATACATACATGCATTGGGTCTATATGTTTTTATATATTAAAATGATTGTCAAAAATTGATATTTGTATCAAAAGTTTTGATATTGAGAAACATGTTATACATCATACATACATGCATCGGATCTATATGTTTTTATATATTATAATATTGTCAAAAATTGATATTTCTATGAAAAGTTTTGATATTGAGAAACATGTTATACAGTTGGAATCATACTAAAATTTGTCAAAAGCGTTTTTGTTAGTGAATTAGAATTACAAGTTTTCTTAAAAAAAATTACTAGCGTTCTATTTAAAGTTTAACATGTAATATGCATTGAAAAAGTAATTGTAAGGTTTGTAGGTGGATGCCATCAAGTGTCTACCTATGCAAGTTGTATCCCAAAATTAAGGCATGACACAAAGCTAACAAATTGAAAATTGGTATGAATCACTTCAACTTTTTGCATAGGTTTAAACCCAAAAAAAAAAAAAGGAAACTGGCGGTTATATTTACCCAAAAGCTACTTACAGTTCTAAATTGTACAAGAGCAACCCAATCCTTTACCATTCCAAGCAAGAAATCTCATGGTTGTGGAGAAGACTGTTTTGGGACAATCTCCTAAAACCTCATCTTCATATGAGCAAAGTTTATGCATAATTGGGAAACATCCAATTCCTGAGTAGGACAACTATTAGAAGAGCTTCATAGAGACAGATTGGTTATAGTTGCATTAGCTATAGTCTCTTATGACTTTCTATGCTCTCTTTCAATTTCTAATGCCTCTTCCTCCATTATTTCCTTGATTATCACTCTTTTTTTGTTTTGATGAGCAAATTCAAGGTCAGACTTTCTTTTCCTATTCTATTCCTATGGTGGACATGTATGAAGGGCTTCCTCCCTGGATGATTGATTAGCTCTGTAGACAAAGAAGGTAGAGAACCAGAACTAGATTCTTAGAGCATAATGCCAATTAAGAGCATACTCAGCGAAAGGAGCAACAGTGTTAGGCCCAAAACTAGGTGGATTATCATATAAGTATAAGGAAGTAATAGCATTGATTACTGGTATGGTCAATTGCCAAGGTGCTCTACCTTGACCATGCAAAGAAATTATTTGTCCTAAACTATGATTAGGAGGGAAATGTTGTTGAATCTAATTTACCATTAAGTAATTAAGTAACTAATTGCTCAACATCATGTTCTAACTGCTAATGCTCTCTTCTCAATTTGGTTGATTAGTTGAAAAGACCACAACTTCCTAGCAAGTGGCTTTCCTCATAGGATTCAAAGATATCAGAGATTAATTATGCTCATTAGCTATTAAGACTTATTGGTAGCCTAATGGGGGAGGTGTCAGATTCCTGTTGCATTGCTGGACTTAATCTGAACTTGTTATAATTTGTTAGTCACATTCTTAGCATTAGTTAGGAAAGTATGACCATTTCCATCATCCACCTCTCTAAAGACTTGTTAGGAAGCTAATGCTAGGTCTTCCTTAGAGCCAAGCATAACTATGGGCAAGTTTGGACCAAGATTTATTCCTATTTGATGAGTAGTGTGATTAGGGGTGGTTCATAGTGAATGATAAATCTTGGATAGGAAAAGGTGAGGGGAATCCTCTTGAGGTAAAAAAAGTCTCTTTCATGATATTATCATAGTGATGGGGAATTCCAAAGTTTGAAAAGGGGAAGCATTGGGTGAAGGGTCTTCAGTTAAAGGTTTTTCATAGAAATTAACCTTTTGAATGTCAAAGGGGATGCATTCCACTATTTCATGCTCAAAGACCAAATCAATTTGAGTTGTTTGCTAGATGGGTGTGATGCAAAAGCTCCAGCATCTCTGATAAAATTGAATTCTAATCAATCAATAGCCACTTTCAAGTTATATAATATCCTAATTCTCTCCATTTGTCTTTGTATGTTAGTTGCAATTTCCTATTAGGTCCATGGGCAGACATCTTCCTTGTGAATAATTCTCCCACAAAAGAAACACATGGTGAAGATTTATTCATACTTGCATTGGATCCAAGTAAGTAAACTAGCAACAAGTCACACATAAATCCAATAATTAAAGGTTTTCTAAGGTTGACCTGAATTTTCAACCATATAAATCTCAGATTTCTTAGGAATCCAATTGGCTAATCAATCCATTGAATATGACTTATCATTGATCCTAAATACTGGGTAAAACCTACAAATTGATACTCCAAAGGCAATCCCCATAGTTGGATCCAAATAGGGGCAACATTTATGTGTAAGTTTTCAAGTCTCAAGTTTGGTCTCTATGGTTCTATAACTCATAATGCCCTTTGAACAGCCCAAGGTCCATTTGGATGAATATAATTTGTCACCCTCGTTGTCAAAGAAAATAACATAGTTTCTATCTACTCTGCCTACCACCATTACTCTAGCTTGCAAATGCCAAACATAATTTAATACTGCCTGAAGTTGCTAAGCTGAAAATCTTATTGCATCCACAATACATGCAATGAGGCATTCTCTCTATCTTGTTCTACTCTCTTCTAGTTGTTGAAAGAAAAGTTGCACAATATGACCTCTCCATACCCTTGAGTGGCCAGCTTCTTGAATCACTTCCTCATGCATATCCATGGGGTCTAGGTCTAAATCTGTGCTACTTTTAGAGTAGCCCATTTCCCTAGACTGAGAGATGGGGAAAGGTGGAATCAATATTAGGGAAAGATAGGTAGGAGTAACTAGGTCCAGGAAAAGAAAAGAATATGTAGCAAAAGTTAACAAACTCGCTAAGGATAGACAAAAAAAGTCAAAACCAAAGTTTAAGTTTCAAGGACAATAGATAATAAAGTAAAGAATATTTGAGGGAAGGAATATTTTATGGGAATAGTGAGAAGAGTAATAAAAAATACATGCAGACAAAGACTTGGGTGATCAGTTATCATCTTCAGAAGAAAACCCATCTGGAAGTGAGTAATTAAGTAGTTTAGACAAACAGAATGGGTAAAGGAGTTAATATCCATAAACATCAACATGCAGACCGAAAAACAGTATGAGTAAGGTAATTTAGAGAGCAAACAAAAAATCAACAACAACAGTAAGCAACCATTGAAGGAAAAGAGGAAAGTAAGTTCAAGAATTAAAGACATGCAAACCAAAGCTTCTAGCCATCGTTGTCAAATAGCATCAAACTAATCTAGGATATCAACAAGAAGGAAAACATAATAAATTCATTTGTATTGAAGAAGAAAGATGACCAAACCCCTGAGGTTACTTTCCATCGCATGTAATACATTTTGCCAAGGTTGAAAAGGCCAATTACACTAAGAAACTCCATTGTTTGCTCATTGAATAAACCATTCAATTCTTTCATTTTATAATATATCATAATCACAAATGCATCCACTCGATATATAGTGATGTATTATTATAGTAATAGAATAATTAATTATTAATAATTGATTTTTAAATAATCGATCATATATAACCCATTTTACATTTGGTAGCATTTTTTGTTAATTGATTATATATAATCTATTCTTGTTCAAAAGATGTATAAAAAATCATTTTTTAGAAATAAATTATTGAAAAAGACAATAAAGGTGGAGAGAGAAAAAGAAAATTTTGTTGTTATTATTAGAATGAAGACAATAATGACAAAATAAGATAAAAGTGATTATAATATAGATATAATCTGAATGTTTCTCCTTCTATAAATTCAATTAAAAAATAAATTATTTGGTATAGTGATTTGAATCCTCAGTAATTAATTATAAATTAAATAATTGATAATAGCACTTTTAGAAATATTTGGTATAAAGATTATAATATTTCAATAATCAATTATAAATAATAAATCCGATTAAACAAAAAAATATTATTTTGAATAATTTTTTTCAAAATTATAGAAAGAGAAATATTCATATTTGTACTCATATTATTTTTACTTTTTTTCTTCTTTGTCATTATTGTCATTATTCTAATAATAACAACAAAATCTATTTTTTATTGTCATTTTCAATAATTTAACAATAAAAAGTGATTTTTCTATATATTATTCAAATAAATATAAATTATATATAATCAATTATCAAAAGATGTTACCAAATATCAAATGAATTATATAAAATAAATTACACTTATAATCCATTCTTTCATCGCTATATCAAACAAGGTCAAAGTAACTTTTTGTTTAATCAGATTTATTACCTATAATTAATTATTAAAATTGCAATTAAATATCTCCAAAAAATATTATAATCAATGATTTGATCAATAATTTATTATTAAAAATTTTAATCATTATATCAAATAAGCATTTTTATTGTCAAAAACGAATTATGCCATAAAAACATACTCATATCAAAATCTTGGATATTTTGATTCTAACAAAAAGAAATGACATCTTTTGAAAGGGTAGCCTAACCGACCCCAATTTCTGAATCAAGTATTTTAATTTGTACTAGATACTGTATGCACAACGTTTAAAATATCTCGAGATGTTGGTTGAGAAGCTTGGCAGAGCCTATCTGTGGTCCCCATAATTTCTTTAATCGTCCATAAATAAAAGACAAAGTCAAATAAGATCAATGAGTTGGGTGCGGAGGGTAATTACATTTCAATCCAAATGATAATGCTTAAATTAACGGATATTTATTCAACTGATTAAATTTATTAATTAATAATTCGATTTTAGGTCTAATTATTAAATATGTAATAGGATTCAAATTTCTTTTTGTTTTAATATTTTGTTTGATGAAAAGGTTGTACTATTTTATTTTAATATTTGTTTAATGCAAGATTTTTTTGTAATTCAATTAAGAATTAGTTATCTCAAGTCATACATTTGTATTTTGATTAATACTACTTGAAATAAGATAATATAAAACTACAAGCGGACTATCAAAGACAGAATACATACAGAGGAAAAATAAAATAAAATAAATCTAAATATATCAGATATGGATTTTTGAGTCAGATCTAACCGTATCCTTATAAAGATCTTTAACATAACAGATCATTATTGAGCTTAAAGCAAATCGGATTTAATTGGGGTTTGTCCCAATCCAACCTGTTGCTATCCTAGTCACTTAAGAGCTAATTAGCGCTTGCACTAAATATTCATAAAATCAAGGTTCTATAATGAATTAAGATGACAACTCCATCTAGAGCCTCTGAGCCTTTTTAATGTGCTAACTTAATTGACTCATCTTTCTCTTTCAATTTCATCCATTTCAAATAAATTGAGATAAGTTTAATAAGAATTTTAACGGGCTCTGGGCCTACGTGCCTCGTGAATCTGACATTTTCCTCATCTGTCTTTTTAAAGCAGATTTTCTCATTAAACTTACATTATACAAATAAAACCAATAAAAATAAAGCAATCAGTCACTTTGCCAATAAGCGGACCTAAAACAAAAGTGAAGAATCCTAACCCCTCTTCTCTGAAGTCTCAGCTTGGCTTCAGGCAGACACAACGACGCTGGCCACTGCAGCGGCAGCACTGGTCAGCTTCAGGCAGACACCTCAACGAAGCATTTGCGCCACTTGAAATCCATCATGAAGAGCAGCGTAATGCGCTCTTTATTGCCTCTGCGTTGATCCTCTACTGGCTTCATCACCAATTCGGTCATGAAGATTGAGCAGTTGAAAGAAAGCGATTGAAGCACCGGGACTGAGTTCTATGATGAAGTTTGGGAGATAAGGGAATTTGGGTTTGATGATGAGTTCCATTTTTGTTATATTACTGACTTATGTTTGGATGTTGTTGATCATTGGGCGCGTTAATGTAGTTTCTCTTTTGAGTTGTGAACTTGATCCAAATGTAGGATTTACCATATGATTGACAATACATAATTATGTTTTTCAGTTCCCTGCATCACAATCTTACATGCTTTATTTGGAATTGTTGGATTTAGAATACACAGTTGCTGTTGTTGATAGGCATTGTCCCAGGTTTTGAATGCTTAAATTATGATAGTTTTATGCCACAAAAACGAGTAGCCCAAAGTCGAACTTCCCAATTTTGACCTATGGGTCCGGATCCATCTGGACCAGATCCGTTTAGATCCAGTCCATCTGTTTTACGTGTCTAAAGAACAAACAATGAAAGTCAAGTTTTGAAAAAATGTATAACCCTCAACTCAGTCCACTGCTTCTTTAGTTGTAGCAACATGAGTCAATTAATTGTAACTCATAAGCAAAAAGCTATACAGAATATGTTTAAGTAAATTCTTGAAGAATTTGTTGTATTAGAAGTTTGAGGCATGTTGAGACACAACCTTTAAGGATTATTTTTGCCTCTTCTTACAAAGCTTTATGCAGTTTCTCTCGGTGTTCAGCAAACTCTTCTTTCTTTGTATGCACAAAGTAGGAATAGCCACATTAGAAAATATAAAACCTAGCAAAGAACGTATGAGCAAAGATTGTGTGGACGTGAAAAAGAGCGGAAGCTGAAGGTGTGTCAAATGACTTTGGAGAGTGGTGTATTTTTACGGAAAAATTAGTCCGTTGTGAAGCTGACCATTTACAGATAATCCGTTGAAAATTTCTTAACGTTATCAAAAACTGAACATTATAACAAATAGATTAAAAACGTTGAAAAAAAAACCAGGCTTCAACTTCTAGTTTTCAACGACTAATTTAAGGGCATATCAAGCAACATTTAGTTAAAAAATAAAATAAAATAAAATTTTCTAAAAAAAAAATACAATTTACAAAAACACATGAGTCTACTATTTCACTTGCTAATCAATGACTTAAGTGTGGATTTTTATATTTAAACCCTTTGAGGAAACATGATCTAAGTAATGTGAGACTAACAATGATACAAAAAAAGGTGCCATTTTAAATACCTCTTATTTATCTTATTCTCGTGACAGAATTAAACTTGTAATTCATTCCACTTGCCATGATTGTTACTTGCTTTATTGTACCCTTGACTTTGTACATTTCAAATGTTGAGATTTTGATGAGACACCAAATCTCTTGCTGAAAGTAGATGTAGTTGCATCGCTAATATATACTAAATTTGAAAAAGCATTCTTTTACAAATTAATTTCTATCATCAAATGTAACAATTGGGATCATTATATTCATTCTATTTTAGATTCATATACAACTTCATTAACCAAACAAAATTTTATATCATCATATCTCATTATGAATTTGGGTTTGCACATTACTTGCAAAGATATTTAAAATTTCTGTTTGAATAGTTGGAGATGTATATGGTGTTTTTTGTAAAGCATACTTCAACACAAACTTCACTAACCTTTCTTTTATTGTGAAAAAACAAAAGTTTTTCCATTTCAAAAAAGTTATCTTAAATTTTTTTTTCTCCTCCATACTTTCGTAATGCTGCTTGAAAAGTTAGCCATTTAATAACATCCACCTTGTCTTCAAGGCATAAGAGATTTCCCAAAACTTGGTCTAAAGTTTGCTTATGCATATCCTTTTCATTATGGCATAATTAATTCTTCAAATCTTTGTAGCTTCCAAGAGCAACACTGTGAACTGAATTGTGACTTTTGACCATAGGAGATAGAAAGCTACAACTTTTTTTACAATTAATTTTTCTCCAATTTCTAAATCCCTGTGAAGCTAATGCGTGAAACCTTGGCTTTCCACTTGGCCTTTTTTATAGACAAACAACATGAAAGCATAGATTCAAATTGCGGACTGCAACACGTAATGCGGCCCAAATATTGCAGATTCAGCGAGTGTCACAATCGCATTGCATCGTAATTACGGTGTTCTAGGAAATCACAGACACTGCGATGAATTGTGACCACAAGACTGCAATGTTGCGTTCTATTGCTACCACAATAGCCACAACAACAATACATTCCTTTATATGATTTTTTGATAAATAAAAGTTGAAAATATTGATTTTTTTTATAAATAGTGTAGAATTAAAAGAATTAATATCAAATAATATAAATAATAGCTATTATATATATTTTTTTTATATTTTGTGTGGACAAAACAAAATTTCATAACTACAATATCCACAATCTGCATTTTTATTTTCACAATACCTGCAATCGCAAAAAATGCTTTGTAGTCACAACCACGACTGCAACCACAATTTAGAACCCTGTAGAAAATACAAAAGGCAACATCCTATTCTTGTTGCTATTATAATCAAGGAACACTTTTGAACCAATATGCTAGAAATCATCGAAATAATCTTTGACAAATCCTGGTCTTCAAGATTTGCAAAATGAAAAAATAAATGACTAGAGTTAGGCCTCTAGAGAACACTCTAATGGTCAAGTCAGTAACTTAGAAAGAATGTAAAAATAAGTGTAAGAGTGAAGATGCCTATAAAGGGTGCATACCTTGATTTATATAGAGAACTAGTGCATAAACTGATGTTTTGGGTTGGGCATGTTCGATCGATTTTTGGCCCAGTCGAATGATCATGGCACAAAGTGGTTTTTAGAATGCTACCGTCAAGTGGCCTACTTGTCACGAAACATTATAGATTGTCTTATTGAACCTGGATCCACTTGGTTATCTTTTGGGTTAGCCGACTGATCACAACTCAAGACACATTTATTTGAATTGTGTTATTTGACCCTTTCCTTAAGTGAGGTTTGTCAAGCGTTTGAAATTATGAGAGCTCTTGATAGTTCAAGTATCAAATGTCCTATGCTTGGGCCTTATAGTTCAACCATATTCTTACAGGTTTGAATTTTAAGAAATCTGTTTAAGGATTAACATAGTATCAAAGAGCCATTTGGGCTTGACTTAGTGTTAGGGAGGCTATTTGACCTACATTTGATGCTAAAGAAGTCGCTCAAGCTAGATTTAATACTGAGGGGATTACTCAGATTTGACATATCTTGATCTAATAAGGAGAATGACACTCGACTTATACTTAATACTAAAGGAGCTGCTCAGGCTAGACTTAATACTAAGGTAGCTATTCAAACTATACTTGATACTGAGAGAGCCATTTGGGCTTGATATGGCACCAATGGAATTCTTGGCTTTTTTAGTACCAAGGAGATTGCTTGACCTAAATTTGATACTAATAGAGCTGCTCGGGCTAGGTTTAATATCAAGGAGATTACTTAGGTTAGATTTAGCTATCGAGGGGACTACTCTAGTTTGATATGGTACTAAGGGAAGTGCTCAAATTTTTTAGTATGGTACCAAGAGAACTACTCAGGTTTGATATGGCATTAAGGGAACTTCTCATATTTGACTTAATATCAAAAGGACTGCTTGGATTTGGCATGATATCGGGGGAATTGCTTGAGTTTGATACAGTACCAAGGGAACTACTTAAGCTTAATTTTGAGCTCATGGCTCAATTCTTTTAATTATCTATTGCCTTTCACTATTTTCTTTTTTTTTTCCTTCCCTTTATCAATTGAGCATGTAGTTCATCATCTTGAATCTTCTATCACTTTAGTTTTTAGCTTTTTGGTTGTGTGAGCTCCTCTTGCTTAAATTGACTGATCATAGTAAAAAGATCCTATAGTGAATAGATCTAGCTATGCACAATGAAGGTGGATCCACCAAGTACACTCTAAAGTTTCTGTCGGTGATCACTCAAGAGAAACATAGATTGGTATGTATCTTATAGTGAAGGATAGTATCTGTTGTATTTTCATAAGCAAGTCCTTTATTTTTATGTGTGACCTTTAACCAATGATCTTCTCATCAATAAGCTAGAAAGTCGATCATCTTCTAGACCTTTGAGTCGACCAGCCCATATAACCACTAATATTTTATGGGATGAGTGTTGAACTTTGTATGTTTTTATTCCCTCACATACAAAGAATAATAATGAGTTAGTTCAACAATGTGTAAACTTGTATTCTTGTACCAATTTTTAATAATAAATTGTAGCAATAAACATGACATAATTCTTTAAGCAATGATACCATGTGCGCTTATTATGTTGAGTATAAGAAAACGCTAGTAGGATAAATTATCATAAAATAATTCTCATACATGTTCAAACATGTCATCCTTTACACTTGCACTTAAAAATTTGGCAGCCATTGTGAAAATTATATTTTAAAACTTTTAGGAGTGTCTTACTCCCTTTCCAATCAAATGGACCAATGTCTTGTGTCAATAAAACATTTAGCATGAGTATTGTCAAATTTGAACTAACTGTTATGAAATGTACAATAATTAATGTAATATGTGCTAGTATTTTAGCAATAATATTGATGTATGTTTTGAACAGTATACACATGATATTGTTAATTCACCGATTTTGGAATAAGCATATTGATGAATGACTGTTCAAGTACCATTTAAAGAATACTTGTGATGCATTATGTGACTTGTAAGACTTTGCCTATGACTTAACATGCATGGAATATGCAATATGGACGTGAATGGTCAAGATAAGTAAGTAACCTTAGTGGGACCTGTGTACCTAGGATTTTTTATTATTATTGGGGTAATGCATTATTTTAGCTATTGCTAATATCATATGGTGTGTTTTCATGAGGTGATAGTGATTTTGATGCCTTTAATGTAGACTTTTTGGAGTTTTCACTAGTCAAATGGAAGACTTGAATGCCTATGCTACCATCAAATTCTTGGGGGATTTCCTATAAAGGAAAATAACATAGAACTAAGTGTAATGTCTATTGGACTTTCATGCATGTCTTAATGACTTATTCTTACATGAATTTTTTGTCCTTCTACTTCTTGTCCTCAATTTATCTTGGGAGTTCTAATTTGATTTGCATAATTTATTAAAGTATTTATTCCCTAGACTATTGTGGGTGAGATAGCATTGATATGCTTCAACGGCAACATTCATTTGTGCACTGCGAACTCTTATGATAAGCATTAGGCAAAGCTGCAAAGGGTACCAGTATGTGCATCTTAGCATCACCATATAAATAGGGTGCTAAGATAAGTCTTGGTATTCATCCTCAGTTGTTCAATAATGTTGATATTCTATTCTCCCTTATCTTTTGTCTTTATTCTCTATCATCTTTCCAACATCTTTCCTGCGCAAAGTCCTAAATTTTTTACAAGCCTTATATGATGCTCACATGGGAGAATGCTTGTGTGCCTTCCTGGTTTTACACTTGGGAGAATGCTTGTGTGCCTTCATGGTTTACTAAGGACTATAACGTCTATATGTCATGGAACAATAACTCTCTAGTCAAAATCGTATGGCATATGTCACCATTATTGACCTACATGCCAGCCTTCCAACAAATTGAATCACACTTGGATAGATATACAGGGTATTAGAGAATATGCACAACATGTTCGAAGGCAATATAAGTAAGTAAACTAGAGCAATCAAACAACTGAGCCTCAAGAACGCCCCACATAAATAGCCTCTAGTGTAAAATGGACAAAAATAAAGTGACTATTGAATAGGGAGAGGGATGATTCCATTTTATTGATATATACCTCATTACATAAATTAAAATGTTTAGGGGAGGCTTCATGCCAATACATTTCTTTAGATCCCTAGACCAAGTGTCAACGAGCCCCAAACAAACACCCGACGAGGCCCCAAAGGTGTCCTCAACCTAGCGCCCGACAAGTTGCAGATAGTTCCCCCTAAAAAGCATTCTGAGCCAAAGGCCAAATGGCACAAGTAGATATACTTTTCATAAGTTTACATAAAGTCTTTTCTTTTAGTTCCCAGTTGAGATTTTTTGCCATCCTATATAGACGTGAAGCTAAAAATGCAAGGAACACAATCATGTGCTTTTTAATTCGCACTGGACAAGCAAACCCCCTCTAAAATTGTAGAAATACCCCTAAAATGAGGAAAAATTAGAAAAATAGTACACAAGTCAAACTACTTCAAAATTTATGCCATAAGGCCTCCATACAATACTTGATTTTTTCATAAAGTTTTGTGTTAAACCAAGCACATTTGCTCTCTCAAATCATTCACAAGGCTGACTTGTGACATTCTCCCCATTTAAGAAAATGTCAATGTCCTCATTGACATTTTTGACACAACTCTCATAAAGATCTTCAATCTACTCCTCTCAAGCTATTCCCTTGAACTCTTTATGAGCACCTTCAGTTGGCTCCTCTAAGCTACTCCCTCGACCATCTCAACTTGTCTCTTTGAGCCAACATCACTCGAGGACTTTTGAAAAGATGGCACCCTCAACTTAACATAACATCAGGATAATCTTCAGTCTGCTACTCGTCAACTCCTCCCTTGACTTCTTTTTAGTTTATCTCTTTGAGCTAGTTCCATCGAAATCATACTGCCTCTACAAACTTTGATGAGCTTCCTCTGAAACTCAAGAACTTCATGTCCTCTATAGACTTTGAGGTAGGCTTCCTCCGAAACTTGAGAACTTTGCTACCTTCATAGACTTCAGGTTAAGTTTCCTTCAAAGCATTCGGATTATTGCCTCTACAACTTGGGCTTGCCTCACTACCACTGTAGCTTGCAGGCATATTATCCCTATACAACTCTTGATTTGACTAACTATCTCCACAGCTCTCGATTTAACTTGGTACCTCTGTAACTCTCAATTTGACTTGCTACCTCTGTAGCTCTTGATTTATGTCACTACCTCTATAGCTCTCAATTTGACTTGCTACCTCTATAGCTTATGTGCAAGCTTAGTGTTTAAGACTCTACTACCAAAGATGCCCCACATCTAATGTCCCATAAACCAATGTGAGACACAAAACTAATCCTTTGGTTTCAAGGTTACTTGTGTTAGGTTCAGCAATCCCTCATACTTTGCTATGCCCTTTGATCAAATCCTCTAATCCTCTCTAAGTTGATACCCCCAAGCAACTCGGGCATCATATCCTTTTCGAAGTTAATGCTGCTCTAGCACCGTAGTCCTCATGACCTCTCCTACGTTTGCACTCTCTAGTATTTGTATTTTAAAGTTGATACACTATTGTATCATGACCCTCACAACCACTTCTATGAAGATTGATGCCCTCCAGTACCTCTCATTCAACATCTCTTGATGTTTAGGCCATCACAGCCTGCTTTGAGCACATCTTCTAATGGCTCCCTTACTTTTTACTCAAAAAAGTGGTTTAGTGTAGAGTAATCTGTCACTCTAGCTTAAGCACCACATGCTTATACACTAGCAATTATGAGCTCCAAGGTTATTGTCGTAAAGTTTCTCTCGTGACTATAATGCGTTAGCCCTCCAGCATCTCAAATGATCTCTTTGGGCCACCTCGACTCTTATATGATTATGTCTTTCAACATAATCTTGGACTTCTCCCATTGGATTCACCCACTTATTACATCCATCTGGATATTTCAACCATTTCACATGATTTTGGACTTCTCTAATAAGATTAGTCTGCTCAATACATCAGAAGAGATGTGTCACCTTATAGGATATGTTAGTTGCCTATTATAGCCACGCTTTCAAGCATGATTGTGGCTTTACCCTCTAGGCTTAGCTGACAGCTCATATATCTCTTATAGACATGGTCAAGCTTTTTGCACAAGACCAGAGCTTCTCCATGGCTTCCTCCCGCTAGATAAGCCGTCAATTCTTATATCCTTCTGGATATTTCAACTCTCTAGTCATGGTGTGGCCACATGCTCTTTGCACCACTAAGGCTTCATCCTCTAACTCTATTGATTGTTAACTTATCCCTCTAGATATGGCCAAACCCTCTAGTAAGACCAAAGCTTCTCCTGGGGCTCCTCCTGCTAGATAAGCCTTCAATTCACTCACTCTCTTAAATGGTTTGCATTCCCTCTTATGCTTCTATGAATGAGCACATAACCAATGTCCCTGTTGCATAGCAAGTCTACCAACTTCTGCACAAGCATGCACCTGATGCACTAATAATGTTCCTTAATTACAACATTCTCACACCTTTGCCCAAGATCTACTCCAATCTCTTTCTACCCTCTTGGCCAAGTCTTTGATTGCATCTTTTCATGAATTTGAGAAATGTTCACTCCTTTTACAGCCTTTATAAGCCTGGACAAGCCAAATGTAATCCAATTTTACACCTTGACATGATAAGAACTCACTCCCACCATCTAACGCTTAAGCCAATTCACCCTACATTCCATGTCTTCTTGCCTACCTGTTCCTTTGAGTGCTTGGTGAAAACTTAGGCGTTTAGTAAGACTAGTGCTTAATGTGAAGTCAAGTTCATGTCATTGCCTGATTTGCTTTCTAGCAACTAAGCTCCAATACCAAATGTCATGGGCTGGTAGCTCTCTAGCCAAAATTATACGATGCATGTCGCGACTCTTTGCTGACATGCTAGCTTTCCAACAATTTGAGTCACACTAAGATAGATATCTGGGGCATTATGGAATATGTATAACATGTCTGAAGGTAACATAAGCAAGTAAACTGGAGCAATCGAACAACCAAGCCTTAAAAATGCCATACATATGTAGCCTCTAGTGCGCAAAAGGCAAAAATAAAGGGACAATCAAATAAGGAAATAAACAACTCTATTTTATTAATCTATGCCTCATTACATAAATTAGAGTGTGTAGGGGAGGCTTCAAGCTAACATGCTCCTTTAAATTCCTAGCCTAAGTGCCAATGAGCCCCAAACAAAGACTCAACAAGGCCCTAAGATGCCATTAGTTGATCTCTCAACAAGCTATAAGAGTATTATGAGCCAAAAGCCAAATGGCACAAGTAGACATACTTTTTATAAGTTCACATAAGGCATTTTCTCATAGCTCTTGGTTGAGAATTTGCACCGTCTTATACGAGGCATGAAGCTAGAAATGCAAGGAACACAACCATGTGCTTTTTGACTTATACTGGACAAACAAAGCTTGCCAAAATTATAAAAATACCTTTAAAATAAGGAAAAATCAAAAAAATAATACACAAGTTAGATTGCTCCCAAATTTAAGCCACAAGACTTCCATACAATGCTTGATTTTTTTACAAAGTTTCATATTAAACCATGCGCATTTGCCTTCAAATAGTTCACAAGGCCAACTTGTGACACTATACCATGCTAACATCAACCATACCCACCTTATTAATTATTGGGACAAGTGAGACACCCTATTTCTACTTTCATCTATAGATGAAATAATTTTGTAAAAGAGAACATGTGAGGGAGATTATGAAAACTACATTGTGTAAATCTCATTAAAGTTGTAGCATCTACGAGCTTTAGAATTATATGACAAAAGTTTACCTTCTCTGCTAGATAGGATTTGAATTACTTATCATACAATACTGACTAGTTTCAGCATGTTATTCTCGAGTTTACTTTTTCAAACTTTGCTCCATTTTCTTTGTGAAATAACATCAAGGTGCTAACTACTTCCAAATTGGACATTATTTTACTCATTTGGTCTGCATGTTTCCTAGAAGCTCTAAGCATAATTTGTTTCCTATATATTTTTTAAAACATTCTAATATAATCCATAAAAATTTCGTTAACAATGTGGTAGATATTCCAACTATGCATTTCATCAAATGCCTCATGTGTGACTCATACTAATCATATTTAGCAGATAATTTGGACTATGTGATGCACAGCAAGCTCATGTCACAAAATCCATTCTTCGTGTAATTGCAACAATGAATTTAATTAAGATTTGAACATATTGTATTTAAATTTGGGACTTCAAGAAGTTGTACCTTTGAAATTGCTTTAGAGATATTATAGTATCACTTTTATTACCTCACACTCCACCGTTGTCCTCAAATTGACTATAGCTATTATGGAATCTCTTATGTCAAATTGGTTTTAATGATGAAGTTCTTAATTATTTTTTACCTATTGCAAAACCTTAACTTAATGCTCTTTGCTCTGTAAATTGAATCTCTTACTGGTTTAAGTCTAATAAATTGTCCCTTAAACTAGTTGCTCTTTGGTAGTTATAATTGTCCAAGCTTAATCCTTTTAATTGTTTAAGATTGTGATATAAACTTCTCTTGTGCAACTTGTTTGATACATAGTTCTTTGTCTAGATAAAAGTTTGTGATTTTTTTATAGATAAGTCTGATATATGCTTATGACTACCCTTTGCTTATTGATTATGTTCAGACTAATTTTTCTTCATACGTTTCATTATACTAGAAATAATTGCAATATTGTATCATGTCCTAACTTAATGAAAATTGTTTCTGCCTTTAAAAAAATTTGAAAAAAAAAGGCTGATAGTATATAGGTTGCTCTTTGCTCCCTGACATATTACAATTTAGGCACGAAGGAAAGTTTGACAATATGCAGGTTGCTCTTTGCTCCCTAGCATATTGCAATACTGGTCTTCTACAAGTTTTGATAGTTTGCACCACTCTAAGACTGGTTGCTCTTTTAATTTGTCAAAAATTACAATGCTATCAAAACTGCTTTTATTGAGGTATTTCATAATTTTGACATAAATTGCATTGTATACATGTTGCACTAACTTTCTAAATTTTTGTTTATTTTTAAAAATCTCAAAAAAGTCATTTTTGTGCATGTTGCTCTTTGTAGCCTAACACACTACAACATTATAGTTCTATAGAAAACTAATTCTACTGGTCACTTTTTGATCTATTGCCACCTCATGTTAACTTGGTAAAGGACAATATGATTGGACAATCCTTGAAAGAGTAGGCAAATGAGCTAATCCTTATACTATTGATAGTAACAACTTATCATTGGTCACTTTCCAATTTGAAAGAGCAAGCTATTGTAATTCCAAAGCCACTGACAGATAGTGACAACAAATTCAAAAAGCAAACTACTTCTATTGCAAAGCCTCTAATTGAAAGTAACTTAACACTAAAAATGCAAGTTGTTTGACTTGGACCCTAAGTTGATGAAGGTGCTGTTTGGTGTCAAGCTCATCCACAAAAAGGAAGATGTTATTCACTTCAACACACATTCAATCAAATCTTCTTCCCTCTCTAAAAAACTTTTCTCTATAAGATCTCCAATATTATCTAAGTCTTCTTTTTTACTTCACTTGTAAATATACTCTTATGAGAGTTTGAAAAACATTGTGGTCTCTTTGGGATAAATCCTTTTTTATTCTTGAATTTTGTAAAGGTTCACTAGATAAGGATTGATTGTGAGTAATACACTTGTAGAAACCTTATAGCTAGGAATTATGCCTTAGTGTGAAGGTAGAAAATTCTCAAGTTAAGAAGTAGGATTGTTTGTACCTTGAAAAATCAAATGGAAAAGATTGTAAGGGATACTCAAAGAAAAAATGCTAGTAGATAACTTTCAAAGTTAGATTTGACATTGAGAAAGATAAGTAGACCCAAAGGGATTATTTTCCCTTAAGACCATCAAACCTTTATACATCGGTGCTATCAATCTCTTTCTCTACTCTTTTACTTTTCATGCACTTTAATTACTTATCTTGATATGATATTGACTTGATCTTTCAATATTTATTAATTGTTTTTTTTAAGGGAAAGTTTTTAAAATTATAAACTTGTGGTTTAAATACCAATTCAACCTCTGTATTTGTCTTATCAGCTCAATTTATAGGGTGAATGATACCAATCAAATTTATCTCAAGATTTAATTAAATGTCTTCAATTTTGCTTTGTTCAACTTGAGTTTAGCCAAGTTGATAAGTAACTTGATGCCTTCCTTGAATTGGCCATGGACATTGATGCAGAGTGTTATCCTTCCCTAGACTAAATGGCTAGGAGACAACAAACAATTGGTTCTAATACTGCCAAATTTGTCAACTTTGATGGAGAATTTGCTCATTAGATTGACCCAAACGACGATATTTCTACTACTCCGTAAAAGTTTAAAGCTCGTATCTTTTCTTTAGGATTTGAGGATTACCATAAAATCTTTTGTGCTTTTGGAGCTTCTCTAGATTCATCCATTTCTATTTCTCAAAGTTCCAAAGCCTAATAAAAGAAAATTTTTGGATGATCATTAGTGTTTCAAATTTGACGATCAATTCTTACCCCATAATCCATACTATCACCAAGAATCTGGGAAGTGCTATTACTTAGACTTTTTTCATAGAGAATTTGGCTTAGTATTCTTCCTCGCTCTCTCACAATAATCCTCTATGAAAGACATGATC